>VYXC01001355.1:1037482-1180650 GCA_013397175.1 Platysteira castanea
GAATTTTTTTCCTTTTTTTTCTTTTTACTGTTAGGAGTTCATATTTATAAACTTTGTCCAGCGGATATGTCAGGGAGAAAAGAAGTAGAATATTAAGATATGTGAAACTATACTTCACAGAGCTCAGATCACATATTCTAAGCCAAATCAGCATCAAACCACTTTATTGAATACTTAACAACACATAATTAACAGTCAATGAACTATATATTAAGAATCAATATCAGATAATCCACAAAACGAGACACAAAATGTTAATAAATGCCCACAAATTTTGAAACACCCTTTGTAACTCATCCCACCCCCACTGATGGGCTCAGACCCCCTTCCCCCATGAGCTCTTCACCCTACCTGAGTGATGTGTGCCCTCTGCAGGTTTGGGAGCCTACTTGGTGTACCCCAAGTCTCACTCTCCTGGTTGAAGTGTGACTGCTCACCGTGTCTGATGACAAAGATGCTCTGTCAGGCCTTGGGCGGAGGCTGTGCTGCTTGTGTGATAACTTGCAGTGGCACCAAAATACGTTTTGACAACCTCTGTGTCAACCTCCAGGTCTCCCCTCTCTTACAAAAGTTCATGCCTCAATAATTCTTTTCAGTCTGTCTTCTTTGTTTCAGAAGTCTCTGTAATTTCTCAGTTATTAATCCAGCTGATGACTCTCTTTCACTTTAACATTAATAATTTGGGGCAAATGTCCTCCCAGATAATTTTGTGGAATATGATTCACTCACACTGTTTACTTTTGCATTTCTGTCATTGCAAGTGTTATTCAGGACATTTGTCAAAGGTGGACCATGGGAGCACTCCCATACTATGCAGTTTAAAAGAAATACTTACAGTTAGTGTTTTGAAAGCTTTTGGTTAGTTTTCAGCTGTGGGTGGATGGAAACATTGGTGTTGAAAATATCAATTCAGATGTTAAAAGACAAATGTGAATGTTTTGGAAATTTTAAGCCTCTCATAGATTTGTCGTGCACTTGCCCATGCTTGCCTGTCTGTTGGCACNATCACGGTCTCAGAGCCCAGGGTATTGAGGTAAACTGAGACTGCCCGCTGGGTTTCTGTAATACAGCAGGCTGTAACTTGTGGTTATGCAGCAGCTGCCACACAAATAGTTGCACTTTCCCTATAGTCAGCTGGAGCAGGACTGTAGGATTGCCACCTCAATGCAAGCTGTCCTTAGTCAGGAATCAAGCCCTGGATATTTTCAAAAGCTAGGATTTAGCCAATTACTCCCATTACTCTTCTCTCTTGACTAGTTTTAATGAATTCTGTGAACTAATTAATCCATTCAGTCATTAAATGAGGGAACCAGCAAACTCATGGGCTGTTGATTGAAGACAGCTAAAGAGTACTAACTTTGGAGCTGAAGGTAAACAAGTGTTACTGCATCGTCCTCAGTGGTGGGGAAACTGAAATCATGGCAGTTAAAATAGTTCACAGAAATCCCTAAAATTGAACTGGCACCGATTTTTCTCAGAAAGATTATGTAACATTCCTCCAGAACCAGTTCCCGTTCAAGAATCTGAAATATTCTTCACTTAAATGCTCTGAATCGACCACTTGCAAATAGAGTTACTAACTGTTGAGGAATACATGTGGTGCAGGCAGCTCAGGGTGCAGCTGCAGTGGAAGCTGCAGGCTGAGCTCTGGGTGGTTGGAGCCCGAGACAAGAGTCCGTGAACTGCGATTCATTGCATGACAAAGGGCTCGGAGACCTGCTGAGGGACACTCAGGGGCACGGCAGGAACTGAGGACCCCAGACTATCGCAGACTTAGACTGTGAGGGGATAAAAGTTCAGGGGTTCCTTTTTTGGGGGGTCCCTCCTTGGAAGTACCAGCTCGAGATGTTGTTTTGTTATTTAGTTATTGCACCAAGATGAAATCATTTGTAGGATCTGGATGTCTGAGACTCTGCTATGGGAAACCTGGGGTAAGGAAACCTGGTCTGTGTGAGTGTGGGAGTGCAGCTGCAAAGGGGCTTCAGTCCCAGCTCAGGCTGTGGGAGTGGGACTGCAAGAGTGGCTCCTGGATAGTCAGAGAGAGAGGTTTCCTTGACAGTACTGATATTTAACTTTCCCTGGAAGTGTTTTGAGCAATAGCTAAATAATTTTGATGGAGTTGCAAAAAAGTGTAAAGTTAGTTAGATGATTGTCTGTAACAGATAGGATTTAGGGATTGCTGGTTCTCAGGTTTCAAAGTAATCTTGGGAAGTGTGTGGTATCATGTACACAAAAAGTGCCACTACCACCAGCTGAAAACTTTTGAACTGAATTTTTTTCCTTTTTTTTCTTTTTACTGTTAGGAGTTCATATTTATAAACTTTGTCCAGCGGATATGTCAGGGAGAAAAGAAGTAGAATATTAAGATATGTGAAACTATACTTCACAGAGCTCAGATCACATATTCTAAGCCAAATCAGCATCAAACCACTTTATTGAATACTTAACAACACATAATTAACAGTCAATGAACTATATATTAAGAATCAATATCAGATAATCCACAAAACGAGACACAAAATGTTAATAAATGCCCACAAATTTTGAAACACCCTTTGTAACTCATCCCACCCCCACTGATGGGCTCAGACCCCCTTCCCCCGTGAGCTCTTCACCCTCCCTGTGTGATGTGTGCCCTCTGCAGGTTTGGGAGCCTACTTGGTGTACCCCAAGTCTCACTCTCCTGGTTGAAGTGTGACTGCTCACCGTGTCTGATGACAAAGATGCTCTGTCAGGCCTTGGGCGGAGGCTGTGCTGCTTGTGTGATAACTTGCAGTGGCACCAAAATACGTTTTGACAACCTCTGTGTCAACCTCCAGGTCTCCCCTCTCTTACAAAAGTTCATGCCTCAATAATTCTTTTCAGTCTGTCTTCTTTGTTTCAGAAGTCTCTGTAATTTCTCAGTTATTAATCCAGCTGATGACTCTCTTTCACTTTAACATTAATAATTTGGGGCAAATGTCCTCCCAGATAATTTTGTGGAATATGATTCACTCACACTGTTTACTTTTGCATTTCTGTCATTGCAAGTGTTATTCAGGACATTTGTCAAAGGTGGACCATGGGAGCACTCCCATACTATGCAGTTTAAAAGAAATACTTACAGTTAGTGTTTTGAAAGCTTTTGGTTAGTTTTCAGCTGTGGGTGGATGGAAACATTGGTGTTGAAAATATCAATTCAGATGTTAAAAGACAAATGTGAATGTTTTGGAAATTTTAAGCCTCTCATAGATTTGTCGTGCACTTGCCCATGCTTGCCTGTCTGTTGGCACGGTTCGTCTCTCTGCCCTTAGTAGAACAGAGCCATATTGAAAAGCAAGGATAGATCTAAGTGGTTTTGTGTGTCCTTGATAATAAATGCATATATATGGCTCCCCTCATAACTATTATGCTAACTCTTATGTAATATACTTCCCAGTTTGGTCTTTATATTCATTTATATTTTACAGTGTGTTAGGGCACTTCAAATTTGCATTACGCTCACATAATAAGCTGTTGATAAGATGAATTATGCTGCATTCTTTTGCTTATATGAAATAATGAACATTACCTTTTCTGCTGGAAAGGACATTTGCTCTCTATTCTATCTTTACTGTGTCTGCTTTGTAATGATATTTTGAAAAAGCTTCAAAATTGAAACTCTGTGTTCAGATATATGTGTTATGGTGATATCAAAATCTTTTTTCACCTCTTAGCAAGATTTCTCTTAATTCACCTTTGGCTTAGCAAAAACAGACAAGGGTATTTAAATGCTTGGTCAAGTTAACTTTGCATTTTAGTTTTACAAGTTTGTTTATCTGTAAAATTTACATGGCAAATAGGAAAGAGCAAGTAAAAATCATAAGAACATTGTTTCTTCCTATCTTACCTGCAGTGAATGCTTTAAAGGATATATACAGATGAACAGAGATTCCATTTCTGTGATTTTTTTATCTCCAAGCCTTTGCTGCATTACCTAGAGGAGAATTTAGGTGTTACTTGCAGTGTCAGTAGTCGGTAGGAGTGAACAAACTTCTCATGTTTAGCACCAGGCTGAGTACATTCAACACTCATGACAATGTTATAGCTAAAAGTATTACAGGACTGGATAAAAGCAATTTGCAGTGTTTCAGTTGAAGACTGAAAAATTGTGCCTGCAAAGACATAGGCTTCAAATTCATGTGGAGAGCAAAACATAGTCATGGTCTGTACAATCCAGGACAGTGATTCTTTCTCTTCTCTGTAGCCAAAGAAGCAGAAAATAAGAGGAATGTATTTGTGCCGCAAAAGTAATTGAAGCACCTTGGTATTAAAGAAAACTGCTCTCTCCAGCCCTGTCAGAAGGGGGAATAATGAACCTTGCAACAACAAGGTAAGTACTTTTTCCTTTTCCTTCACGGCTGGCATTTTGCAGCAGTGTGTATGTCATTGACAGAGACTTGATTACGGTACCCAAGAAGATTCACACATTCTAGCAGGAATGATAACTTTCTGCCTTCTGGAGGCCAGTCACCATTATTGCTGTGTATTTCTTGTTTTACTTTAGGTAAAGCGACTGATATCTTTCTACCTCTTTCATACTCTGTAAAATGGATTTTACAGTATGTCCTTTGTCTTTTTCTGTTATAAACTTGTATACATGTATAGGTAGGCTGTTGAGTTTGGCTTCTGATTTTTATTTTAATATAAATTAAATTAAATATCCAGGGGGAAAGGAACAATCTTTATTACTCTGATTTAGATTTTGGTTTTTTTAATACAGCAAATCTGCAGGGACCAAAAGCCATCTTCATCAACTTCCAGAAAATTTGGTGCAGTGGCTCTCTATGCATCACTGCCCAACACTGGGTTCGTTATAAATTCTCTTCTATACAAAGTAGCTTATCTTTAAGAAGCAAATCCACTAGAGTTCACAGAGTGTATACACAATTGCAGCAGGTGTTACAGTAGATATTAAAAGCTGAAGTAGATAATACATCTAAAAGTGGTAATGCAAGAGACATAGCTCAAAATGCTATTGCAACCCTCATATTGCAATTGCAGTCTATATAGGAAGAGCTTACTCTTTGTCACAGCAACAAACACTGACAAAGATATTTTTGCCAACTTTTTGTCCTGTAAAAAATGAGATCAAAGACAGCTATCACAGGTGCAAAAGTTTCTATGAGCTACAACAATATCTCCTCTGAAATTGTGGAGAAGAGTGAATACAGTAAATAGTAATCAGAGCTGGACATAGGTAACTGAGAAAAGCATTTTTTAAGCAATATGTGGCCCAAGGGGACATTACATAGTTTTCACTATTGTATGTACACCTGCAATCCAGTCCTGCATTCTGTATGTCTCGAATTCTTGTTCAGAGTCCCCACAATCATAGATTCACAGAATAGTTTGGGTTGGAAAGGACCTTTTGAGGTGATCTATCTTCTACCACACATACAGTAGTCCACTGACTTATAGGTGTTCCCTTTGCTAAAAGCCATGAAAAGAGAATAGCATGTGACAAAATTATTTAATTTAGTTTTAGATGAACACTTCCAGCCCCGCAGCAGAACTATTTACTGAGTCTTGGTCAGGGCAGTATTCCATCACCAATACAAAAGAAAAATCCCAAAGCTGATTTTGTTAAACTTCTGTTTAGTATGAACACTTGAAAGCTCAAACAACACCAAAATTTTCTACTTTATTTTAACATTTTGAAATGTATTTTTATGTTCTTTATTTTTGTTATTAGATATTAACAATCCCATGTAAACACAGGGTTTTTTATTGCTTCAAGAATTCTGAAGACTTCAGTCTTCACTTACAGTTTGACTGAACATGTATTTTAAATCTTGCTTTTTTAGTGAAACTGCCATTTTGCCCTCTGTACATTTCTAGTTATGCTCCTCTCGAGGCTGTAAAGTGCAGAGTGGTTCTTGATCACACTGTTTGAAACAGTGCTTAATTTGTATACAGAGATCTGTAAATGTAGCTGTTTCAGCCCTAGTAACTACTGAAATGAAACAGCTCCGTTCTTCTTGTTTGTGAACCTCCTTTTCTTTGATCAAGCATCATTACTTTTTCCATGACCATGTGTTAGCTTTCTCTGATCCATTTTTGTGCTCCACACTTTTTCTGTACTTCCTGATTGTACTATAACCATGGCAATTTGCTCCAGTGTAAACAGAACATGTACAGGCAATTTATATTTTGTAGCCACTGAAATTCAAGGCCAGTGCAAAGACAATGTCAGATGTGAGCAATGTATTCAAGACAAAACCGTGAATCATTGCAGCTGGAGGAATGGCCCATTTTCAGAGCTCACCACTCTCTTCTTCCCTGCTATTATTGCCCTGGAGATGTGGGACATATTTTGGATGATGGTGTTTATTCAAAAGCCTCATCTCCCTGTTCAGGATGGAGTCTGAATTTCAATTCTGATACACTGCTGACACTAGAAACAGATGGCTGTGAAGCCACTGGAGTAAAATAGCTGCTGAGAGAGGTTAGCTGAGTTTGTGTCATGTGCTTTGAAAACAGAAATGTCAAGAGCCAAGGAGATTTATATTTGTTCCCCAAACTGAAAGGATCTAATATCTTGCATTGTTTTTTTTGATCGCAATCTACATTTTAAAGTCATTTAGGCAATTTCTTCCAGTGATATTTCTCTAAGTAACAGTCTGGAAGAGGTGAAAAACTGGTGCCTTCTGTCTTATGGCAATCAATACACCCTCAGACTTTTCAGAATAGTTTGAAGCTAAAAGCTCTGACTTAAATCTAATTTGTATCAGAGAAAGGATTGTGATGTCATTCCAATATAGATAGTGATAAACATTGGGAATTCAACAATATAAATAATACAGCAACTAAACTGGAGGTCAAGGACTCAAAAACCTTGATTTATACCATAAATCTTTGTAAACTGTTGCTGGGAAATTTTTCTATCCTCAACATTTATTTATTTATTTAATAATTTGTTGTTAAAAGGAACTAGGACACTGAAACACAGTGCAAAACTCATTTTCTGGGACTAAATGATACTGGGAATTTACTTCAGGGCAATAACTATTTTTCAAAACTCTCTGTAGGCCTCACTTACTATCAAGATTTCAGAACCTAGGGAAAAAAGTGTAATAAGAAGGAGGTTCCCCCTCAAAAAAGGCGTGTCCTACGGAAACGTAGAGAACCCAGTTAGGATACTCCTATCTCAGCCTTAGTCTCCCATGAAAGCAAAGTGGTTAACATCCCATAGGATCCCTTCCTAGCTAAGGAACTTGCAGCTAATGGTCTTGCCAGTCAGCACAATTTAATTAACAACGGAGCGGATTATGTAAAAGAAACAGATTCTTTGTAAATGGATGTGCTGTCTGGAGGCTTTCAACTTCTCCTGCTAACAATCATATTCAGCTTATCTGGCTGAATTTTGGTGAAGGAGTTGAATAATTTAGAGATATATAAATTCTGCAACTGCCCCATTTTGGCAGAGTTCTCTCACTCTGTTGCTCAGTGTTCTCTCCTATTGCTGTAGTGATAAGCTGCTTGTTTTCTGACCTGATCTTAATTGTAATTCTGGTTATTTTTTCATGACATTACTATGAATAAAATGTTAGACTGTGCCTCAGTGGAAATCCACTGAGGTTCTTCCTGTTTTTTATAAGTCTCTGTTGAAATAATTATGCAAACTAGATTTAAATGAAGTTCCAAATATGTCTTGGATGTGCTTCCAAGTACCTGCAAAGCTCTATTGTTCACTGCTGTCCATTTGCCACAAAGTCCCAGTGAGCCCTTACAGCCAGAGTACAAATAAGACACCTACCCTGGTCATTTCCTTCTTGCTGGCGCGTGCTTACTGAACTTATTTTGCCATATGTTGAATAAAGCCCTCCAAAACACTAAAATGGAAATAAAAAGGGTTAAAACCAAAATGAACAGTGGTTTAAGCATAAAAGAATTGAGCAGCCACTGCATTAATTCCCAGGGAACAAACTGTTTTTCTACAATTGGTAATTACAGTCAAACAGTGGTAAATGCACAACCTTGTTTCATACAGTCATGCCTTTAACAAGGTTATTCCTCTCCTTTATCTTTATTTAACAGAGCCTATTATGTTCTTATGTACGGTTTGATGCAAAACCAATGTAGTCTTTAATAGCTTTTGAAGGAAATTTCTTTAACATGTATCCACAGAAACACCTGTGGAATCAGTATATTTGCATTTCAATACAACTCTGTTTAACTGGCTCGAGATGAGGTTGACTGTCCCATAACTTGTATCTGTGTAGAAAGGCTACTTTTAATTGCTTCTTTGGCAATTCTTTCTACTTTGCAGTGCATGAATGCTCTTACAGTCTGAACCATGGTTGTGTATACATAATATTATTAATTTTATGAGGCAAGTGGACATTAGTGAGAAGCAGAGGATGATGGAAACATTAATATATGGTTCTGAAAATATTTCATTCTTTTAAAAGGTATTTTTGATGCAGAACAGCTTAAAAGCTGTGATTTTCCTAGAGGCATTAGAAAGCTTTATTATTTTTTCACACGTATGTGCACAGGTGCACAGCACACACACATTGCACAGAGTAATATCTGTAGCAGTGGTTGCCTCACATCACCAGTACCTGCGTTAGTGTTGGCAGAAGGAGAAGAAAATGTGGAGCTTGTGGGAGCAAGGAGTGATGATACCAGAATGTCTTGTCAGCCTTAGGCAACTGCTTATTTCTCTTAGAACCAGACACAGCAACAACCAGACAGTGCTGCAATGCTGCTTAATGGGTATTTACCTCCTCTCATCATTTTTTCATGGCAACATAACTTCCTCTGCATTTGGTCTATTAGATATGCAGGCAGTGTTCCCACCAGTGTTGGGTGGTTTGGGTTTTTTTGGTGAATTTTTTGTGGGGAGGGCTTTTGGTTGGCTTTTGTTGTTGTTATCGGGTTTTTTCTTTTTTAAATATATGTCTATTGATGAGTTTGGAAATTCAGAAAATACTCCCTGTCCCTTCCAGAAATTTTTTTCAGTTGTGAAAGCACTACAGTTCTGCTGTAAGAAACCATTGAAACATTGCTTTATTTTAATCACAAAGGGGAACAATAATGGAGATTTGAAACCCTCATAGTAGAAACAATGAAATAATTCTTACAGAAGTGCAAATTACTCATGACAGCTTTGTACTATGTTTAGAAGGACTCCAACCTCATAGGCCTTGTAGTAATGGAATATTTGATCCAAAGTTACTGAACTTCAACTTCTGTTTTATGGAAAGCTTATAGTCTAGGCATGGCTTAAATGATGAAAGGTAGATGAAAAGACACTTTTGTTCATGTGCTTACATAAAAATACACCTAAAAAGGAATGTGAGCTGACAAATCAAAGCTAAGCAAAAAAAAGTAGCATCAGATTGGCATTGGATGGAAAGAAAAACACAAGTTATAAACATAATGATGTAGAGATTTGTATGTGTTTGAGCCTCGGACAACTGGTTGTAGCAGATTAAAGAAAAAGATCAAAAGGAATTAAGAGGAGAAGTAGGCAACTTGAACAGAATGCTGAGTGCTTCATCTGTTTAAAGTTTGTAGTGCTAACTACTTGTATAACTTCTAGTTTGAAACCTCATAAGTAGAAGGAATCATTCCAGACCTGACTGACTAAATTACCTCTTCCTGGGACTACAGTGCTCTCACTCACTCTCCGTTCCACTGAACATGTCAGGGTGTACAGGGACCTCTCCCTTCGAGTACATCAGCATGGCCCATCTGCTTATGCCCTGTTGCGACAGGCAGCTGAGTTCATGTTTGTGTGTCTCATGAACATTATTTAATCTAAATAACTTTTACTTGATTTAAAAAGAGCTGTCCAGAGACACCAGAAACATTTGTGAGTGAATTTGTTTTTGTTTGTAACAGAAAGTTGTCTTTGATTTATAAGCACATGTAAGTATATGCATACACATGGACAGAAATGAGCAGCATTAACTCAGCTGGTCAGAACATGGTGCTAATTATGCCAGTAATACCCTAAGCAGCTTTATTTTTTATCTCAGCCTGAAATTGTACGAATGCATGGTTCATCCCATTTCAACTTTTATGAAATTTTAAAGGAAAAAACTTCTCCTGGGTTATTTAAAAATAGTTTTCTCCTTTAAAATCTTTACTTACTATTGAACTTGCATAGCATCTAGGCATCTCGTACGCTAGCTATATTGAAAATGTATACAGTTTCCCCTTTTCTTTCCTAGTGCTTCATACTTCTGATGTTCTAGTCTGAATTTTGTAGCAGCTCCTACCCTGGGAAATCGCATGTTATTGTATAGTCTCTTTGTTGATTGTTTCTCTGTCTTGTTCTGTGTGTACCTTTCTCCCCATTCTTATCACTAAAAGAGCAGGACAAAGCAGAGCTTCTCCCAGAGCTCCTTAGCACATAAGGGATCAAATGTCAGCATCACAGGAGAAGAGTGCAGTATCTGTTTTCTGTAACAAAGCATTTACAGGCCAAAGTCTATGTGTTTCCCTTTTTTAATTTCAGAGTGTTTAGAAGGAGCATCCAGAGGTTTGTGCCTGCAGGCCCTGCGCTTGTACTTGGCCCTGCTACAAATGGCAAATGAGGGAGAGAAGTGTCTGTGGGCATCCTCTCTGAGCTTTGTTCTGCTTTACAGTTCATGGCAGTACTGGGCAGCCTGTTTGGCTGGTTCTGGAGGAGGTATCATAACCTGGCACTCTGCAAGTGAGCATGATCTGTGCCCCACTGTGAAGGCAAGGAGTTTGCTTTTCCTGCCTCATTTAGATACTGCAGCACCGAGCCTGTGAAGTAGAAGCTGATACTTAGAAAATGAAACAAAGTTAATGAGCAGAAGAACCTTTAGCTATTTATTTTGGATTCTCAGTACAAGGAAATACACATGGAAGTATGTTCACTTCTGAATAGTTTTTGAGTCTTTTAATGAAGAGAATCAAAACATAAAAGTTACAGGCTGTAGCTTATGATGAAGATGACTGAATTTACTGAATTTTTCAAATCAAAATATGATCAATGTACACTTCAGGACTTGTTTAATGAAGTGTTACTTGTATCAATGGGTAAGAATTCTATTGTATTCTTAGCTGACCTGAAGGTTGGCACTGCTGCCATCACTGGGAATTCTGCTGATGGCCTGATTGGGAACAAGACTCTCCTTTCCCTCCTTGCATCCTGTGATGTGGTGCAGACAGATCACATCCTGTGTGCAGACAGCAGCACATTTTCTCTGACTGCAGAGATTGCCTCTATTCTGCTCCAGGGCAACAATTTGCAGATTAAAATGTCCAAAAGTCACACTTCTATCTTATCAGAGATAGGAAGATTAGCATACTGAGGCTAAAACCAGTGACATTTTTGTGCTGTTCTGTGAATTTCGGTGATATGTGGCAAAATACAGACCAGCAGGTTTGCTCTGCTCTACAGCCCCTAATCATGTCTGTTTTTAATGGTCACTTACCATAAATCAATTCAGTTGAAGAAATCAGAAGGTATGACTCAAGGTTTTCCTTCCAGAAAGAGCTCCCTAACACCTGCCCTGCCTTCATTAACTCTCCTGGCCTCCTTAATACAGACCTCATCTTCTGTGTTTGATGAAAGTGGAGGGAGAAACTGACTTTCAGAAGAGGATTCTACATTCTGATTCTGTGTTGGAAGAAGCATCTTCTTTCAGCCCTCACTTAGGCTTTATCTATGGCTTCACTGGAGAATTTTCAGCAAAATAAGTAGGAAAAAGGTCAGACTGTGTTTATAATCGTTATGTGTATAGATCTTTACCTTTCTGGGGCAGAGACCCATTCAGTTCCTACTTTTTAGGGCAAGTAGCTGTGCTATGCTTTCCATGGAAGTTCACTGTGGTTCAGTGATAGTGCAGGAAGAAATTCCTCCTGAAATCTCGTACTTCTCCCTCATAATAAAGTGCAAGTCTGCTGTTTAGTGTTAGCTGAGTAAACTAGTAGAAAAATGTACATAGAGCAGGCAAGAGAAGGCAAGACAAAACTATTTAACTCTAAAAGTTTCCCTTTTAAATTAAGGTCTATTTTCCTAGAAAATGAAAAAAAAGTACCTCACCATGGATTTGTTTTCAGACATCTTCTATTCCAGTTATTGTAATCTGTGTTTTCCTTCACTAGTGTGTGTATAAGGAAAAATAAAACTGAGCATCTTTCAGATACCCATTAGAAGCAGTAATCACTTTTTTAACCTTTGACAGTTAAAGCTGTGGGATTTCATCTCAGATGCAGACTTCAGAACAATAAAGGTTAATAAAACCTTATTGTATTATTTTCTGTGGTGAAATCATTGGAACTTTAAAATTGACTTCTACAACAGAAAGAAAGTGAGGGAGAGAGAAAAACATTACATCCAGATGAAACATAATTTAAAGGCAAGAGAAATTTATAAAGTCATACCCAGTTAAGCTGTCCTAGTCTATTTATTGATTTATTAAGCAGAATAGTTAACTGGGAAATGGTTATAGAAGATGTAATTTTTACAGATATTCTCAGTCATGAAGAAACATTTGTTATGCTCAGCTCTCAAAAGCCAAATCCATAATATAGTGCAAAGCTTTTGAAGAATGTCTTAGTATTTAATATATTTAGTACAAAATCTAAGAGCTTTTGTATTTTGTGTGTGTATATGTAAATATACAAACCAATATTAACACTTGGTAATTTATGTGTTGTATAATACAAAACTTGTTTGGTCACAAAGTCACTAATTTTGGGGAAAGCTGAAAACCCGAAGTGATGAATGAGATGATATGAATGAGGCATTTGTATTAGCAGAGATATACTCAACCAACTGACATGGGAACATTGCTCCATCCTTACATTTGCAGTGAGATAACAGTTTCACAGTTTCTGGATAGGGTTGTGTTGTGACTGTATCAATGTCAGAGCTGTGCTGTGACACTGATCCCTGTAAAACTACAGAGGCTAAGCAAACATGAAAGTCTGAACCATCAGATTAGACACCTATATTAATGTTTCTGTAGGGAAATGAAATATATTTACACAAACTAGAGCTCTTGGGATGGTTTCTTACAAAATCAAAATTCATTGCATGTTTTTATGGCGTGTTCTGTGTATCCATATATGTCTTTTTGGTGATAGCCTGAGACTGGCATGACAGGGTTTTAACTGATGAGATAACTTTTGCTGTCAGTAGCAACAATGATATCTCTTTACATAAATGCAGGGTGGTATTTTGATAAATATATTTGCAAACACAGAAGAAATGGATGCAGTTGTGGTTGAGACCTTTTTGCAGGGAGTACTGCAATTTCACCCACCCCGTTTCTTAACCATTCCTTGGAAGATTTTCTGCTTCCTTTTTTTTCATACCTCCATTCATTCAAGGGCTGTCTCAATTTTTTCCCCCCTTATTACATGCTTGCTAATCATGCAGAATATGTAAACAAGACACAATTAATATTCAGACACACTCTATGAGCTAAATTAACCTATTTTGTTTTGAAGATGAAATTGATTATCTTTTAGCAATGGTTAAAATCAAGGTTAGGTAATCAAGAGTTTCCTGTAGGCTCAGGAAATGATTTTAGTAAAACCTTCATGAAAAAAGTCCCTTGAGTGAAGAAAGCTGGAGCTGAAAACACAGACAATCTGAAGATGATTACTGCATTTCTAATACTACAACTTCTTTTTAAAGTTTTAATTAAAATATTTACTGTGATGGTTCAACTACACACCTCAGTCAGTGATGCACTACAGCTATATTTATTTCCTCATTTTAAGACCATTTTAGAAGGTAGAGAGAAGTATAGCTCAGTTAAAACAAACAATCAACAATTGTAGTAAGTTTGGTCTTTTGGATATTGTGTCGTAATGAGGAATAAATGAGGTTCCTGCTGAGAGCTCATCATTAGAAATTGTTTCCTACAAGAATAGAGTAATTGTTCTTCTATTTTTTCTTACCTAAGAAAACCAGGTTTTTCAAAAAACCCCAACCCTTCCATTTTTGTCACCTTCCCCCCTCCCCTCCCGTTTATAATTTTCTTTTTTTCTTTATATATATATATTTTTTTTTTTTTTCTGAGTATTATCCCTAGATCCTTAACAGGTAAATTAAAAGAACTGGTAAAACTGTGCTGAACTTTCCATATTAGAGGAGATGGGACCTATCCAGCTCTTGCGTTTAAGTATAAATAGGAGTAATCACCATCATAAAATGATCTACCTTCAGTATAGGGTCTATACTCTTTTTATAGTCATAATCAGAATTTTAGCAAACATTTTGGTTCACATTTCTGAAATCAAGTGTCTTTGGAAGCATAAGAAAAGCCTCAATTCTCAGAAACCTTCAGAAGATCACAGTGCAAGTAGCTGTGCACTTGAAAAATGGAACTATTTCCTCTTAATTTCTTCCTTATTTCTTCCTAATAACAAAAGACAAGCCACCAGTTTTCTCAGAGCAGGATACTCGATTTTGGTTGTGTTAAAATGTCAGGTAAAAGAAACGTTCCATGACAATTTTTTGTACACATGATAGAGATTATACAGCATTTCTCTCTTAAAAGAAATATGATGTCTTAAGATGGCAACAATGTAGGCAGCTGCTATGGGTAATACAGGTGAAAATAACATTAAATTCTATATGTCCCAAGAGTTCTCAAGTACCATGGTATCATTTAATATCACTTCCTATGAGTTAATTAGACCTCCAGTTAGAGAAATATTCTGCAGTTCAGTGTTCATTAGCCTGACAGTTGCAAATGAAGTGCTTACACTTCATTCACTGTTTAATCCCAGAGCTATGAAAATGTAGGAGACTGTGAAGGAAGGCCCTTGTGCCTTTATGTGTTTAGAACTTTGACAGAGAAACAGTGTTGAAGGAATATTTATACAGTAATAACAAAAGTTGCCAAATCTTGTTTTTCTGCAGTGAATGAGGTTACTTGCTTTGTAGACATTTAATGGAACTTTTTATTTATTTGTACAAGATAAATATATTCTAGGAAGATCGTGAATGCTCTCTCTTCCAAGTTATTTTCCTGATAAATGAGGTAGCTTTCTTCTTTTCAGGAGTGAACCTACAGTTTGGATCCTAACAGAGCAAAAGTGTAAGTTTTGAAAAATTGGTCCCACATCTGGGGAAGCATATTGGGATTTGAAGTGTCCGAATGTTCCTTCTGAATTCAGTCACACCTGATCACATGCTGTGATCTTGGGAAAACACATTTCAGTCTCCTTCAGTTGAAAATGCAGGAATATTTTCTTTTCAGTACTTAGATGAGTCAAGCCATTATGGTTTTAGCTGAATTTCTCACTGACTAAATAAGGACTGTAGGGAGGACTTCTCATGTGCATGGAGGTCAGTTCAGTAATGGTTATTGGATTTTACTAAGTGATGTTGTCTAAGAAAAACTAAAGTTACTTTGTACAGGAGCAGTGGAAAAAAAGATATTCTTCAAGGGCATTGACACAATGAAGGTCAGCACATGGCAGCCTGTCAGACGTGCCAGGTGCAATATTTTGACAGAGCAGGTGACATTGACAGCATCTCTGAATGGGTTTTTGCCTGGGAGTTCATAAAAGATAATGGTGGTGAGCAGATGTCAGAAGCATATAGGCTTTTCTGAGAAAGGAAGAAGAAACACAATAAGAAATGAGGAATACATTAGAACAGGTGATCACAAAATCAGAATGTCTGCTGGCTGACAGCCACAGGAACAGATGGAAACCTTGTTCAGATTGAAGTTGCAAGGAAATACAGAAAAAGCATAGATAGTCTTAGAGTATAGTGCACATACAATCTGGTGTACTATACATATGTAGGTGTGAATACAAAAATAAAAGGCAAAACTATGCTCTATACTCATGAATATGAACCTGCGGATTTAAATGTTGCAGAACTCTACAATGCTAAAGTAAATTGGCTCAATCCTTACTTGTTTCTCACTTTTCAAAGTGGAGCTAAAGCATTACTATACTGATTTAGTCCAGAAAAAAAACCTACTTCCAAAAGGGTAAACAATGGAGCAGTAAAAAATTCAACAAAATGTCAACATGAGTGAGATTTGCATAATTAGAATTTTGTACAGTATCTAGTTCTATGGGGAAAGTTCTCCCAAGCTGAGAAGTTACATTTCAGGGATGTTAAATGATGTGACTTGGAAAAACGAGGAAGGGAGAGGTTTGCCATCATCCTTGTAGGAATGGTCCTGTGGATATGAAACCTTGACCAAGTTGCTGTGTTAGTGGGACTCAGCTGTGGGGAAAGAGCTGAAGGATGCAGGCTCTCAGAAAGACATCACTGCCACATCACTCTGATTCTCCACGAGAAAGTCTCTCAGCCCAGCTAAATCTGTGATATCAGTATGAAAGCCAGGTGCCCAGCTGCCTCTGGATCTGCAGGATAGCAGGATGGGAACAATAAGCTCTTCTGGTATAGGAAAGGCGTGGAGAGGTTACGTTCATTGCAGGCTGCAAGGTGCGGGGGTAATCTGGTAACGGGACACATGTGAGTGCTTTTCTTACACAGATTGTTACCACCTGGAAATTAAGAGAGACGCTCATGATCCTCTGATTTCTCAGGGCCTATTTAAGTCAGTTTGCAGGTCCCAGTTATAACACAAGTGCATACTATTAAAAAACCTTGTAATAATTAGTGAGTGGCCTCTCTGAAGATTCAACAGAAAGGTAAGGATCCTTGTTTCTCACTTTAAAAAAGATCCCTTTTTTTTTCTCTGTTAACATAGAATTCTGTGAGCATATTTAGTTTTGTTATTCCAGAATGAAAATGTTTCTGTGTCAGCTGATTTTATGTGTGTCTTCAAGACTGTCCCCTCCCCATCGCCCCCCTCTCCTCCTGAATCTTTGAGTCTCTGTTAGCAAAATATGACTGATCCTATGTAGGTCAGTTGTATTTCAGCCAGTTGTTTTCAGCCCAAGCACATGGATATTTTATATTGTTACAGAAAATGGTTTTGCTATCCCCTTCAACATATGCACAGTAAAATGTGGAGGACGCATCTTTGGATATGTCTGCAATATTCAGGTTAATAAGCTATTAATAAAACCCATTCAGGCTGGTGTGCTGCCTCTGAGACAGCGGAGTGTGATATTCAATAGCAGTTACTCTTACTGGCAGATATGATCAAATTGCAGGATGTTCCTTTGTTAGTGACTGCCTCTTTCACACAGCCCCTTTCCTGATCTACTGCGTCTGCTTACTAAAGGTAGCTATTTATAACTTTGCATTTCAAGGTTAAAACTATTCACAGAGGTCCGTGCATTTTCTGCATAAGGCAGGATTGGAAACAGGTACATCCTGAATATCTTTTTTTTTGTATTTAATATTATGCTGCAGTGTGACAAGTGCACTATTGTTGCATGAATATTATGTGGATAGAGCTAACTACAAACACAGAGAATGACAAAGATTTCAAGGACAGCTATTGGAAGGTGGATATCTTTTGTGATTTGTGTTTGTGCAGCAGTGTTTCATTATATTATTGTTACAAGGATCACCTGAAAGTTCAGGGCAACTTCTATGGTAACAGATATATCATGCGTCTTTGAAACTACAATTAAATTTGTCCATTATTAGTTTGTTGTGAGATGAAAATGGAGGGGTTTTTTACAATTAAGCATTTTCCTACCTAAAGAGTGGCTATATAAGCTGCTTCTGTGAATGAAAGCAAGGTACACATAGACACGTATCAGTTATAGCAAATACTTACAAAGCAAGGGAGAAAATAACTTTTTTTTTCTCTCTCTAGTAAAACAAACTGCATTGAGTTTAACTACATGGGAATTCATCAAATTCCTGCAGTTCTGTGTTTTGGTGCGAGTGTGGTAAGTGGCAGAACTTGCAGAGCCAGGCTGTTCAACATTGTAGTCAAAGAATACATTAAATACAGAGGGATCTAATAAATAGCTAATGTCTTCTAGGATAAACTTGGTAAATGTAATTCTCACACTTAGGGAATGGTGTGTTCAGAAAGAGACTTTTAAGATATCTAGCAGGACATATATATTTCTGTTACTTGGCAGTAGCATTGTTTTGCTGTATGAGTTCTCTTACATCATGGATTCCTTGCAGTATTTTTCATTACCTCAGAATTTTATCTGATTAGGAAAGAGACACCTTATTTAGCATGTGTCTTTTGGGGAAAAGAGTAGTGACAGAACTAACTTCCTGTACAGGGAGTAGAATAGCCTTTCTCAGAATTTACAGTCCAATTTCTGTAAAGGTATCTTTAACGTAGCTAGGGAATAAAAAGAAAATTTTCAGGGGCACTTTGAAGGGCACACATGCTTATATTCTGTATTGTACTGTTCAGTGTTACTGCTCTGGTATCTGGCACTCCAAATTAACTGCTACCCAAACTGCTTTTTAACAAAAAGAGTGCCTACACTCATACCCACCAATATAAAATGTTGCTTGTTAATGGCCTAAACCACTAAAAACCCTTCTCCACCTGGTTGCTGATAACCCTGATAAGAGAATCTCTACTTTTAGTTTTTCACAAGCCATGGTGTCAGTCTACTGCTCCTATCCCCTACCTTCTCCCTTTACTCTTCTGATTGCCCTCCATCCCAGTTCTGTAAAATTGGTAGGTTAAGAAAGCTCTTAGATGCTAACTTTTTGCTTTTATTTGTTAAATATAGTCTGTACTGGGCTATGGAATTTTATTAGGGAGAAATCAGTTGAGCAGAGGTGTGTGGGCAGCAGCCATCAGGAGATGCAAAGGCTCCTAGGATGAAGACATCAGTAATCAGATTAGCCACACATGAAATCAACCTGACTGTGTCGTATCAGTTTTTAAAGATTTAGCTACCCTCTGCTGGTTGTCATGATTCCAGCTCACCTCTGGCTGCTCTTGTGGCACCTGTAGCTCTGCAGTCTGGATAGAGACCCAGGTACCAGATGATGGTTTGGATGGGAAGGAAAGGTAAAAAAAGTGCGGGAGTGAGTGGGAGGAGAGAGTTTGGGGGAAGGGAAGAAGTCACAGTGGTTCAGGCAAAGGTGCAGTGAGGGATGATGAAAGAGGAGGGAGCAGCAGGAAGAAAATCTTCCCAGAATGAATCAGCCACTCCAGGCCGAGGCAATCCCAGGAATGTCACTGCACTGCTGTGCAAGCCAAATGCTCCTGCCAGGGGTTCTCGGAGGGGACTGGCTGGGTGGGGCATCCACAATCCACAGTGATCTAAGAGTCAGGAGATTTCATGCAACTACTTGTGTGCCAGCTTACTTTAGACTAAATGCCTCTGAAGGTGTTGGGGAAAAATCACTGAAAGAAATTAAAACCAGAATTTTTAAAAATACTGGAACAGTATTTTTAAAAGAATACATTATAAAACTAATTTTACTATATCTGAGGAACAAAAGTCTTGCTGCCTAACATGCTGTCATACAGGCATTTTAATTAGGCCTGTTTAATATGGTTTAGGATTCCCAGTTGGATGATAAGTACTGCATGAAAATCACTGTTCTTTACATCTTGTTTAGGTATCCAAAATTCAATTACCGCTGGAGTTCTTCAGAAAAAATAATGCAAATTAAGCAGAAGGAAAATGTAATCTAGGAAAGGATGTTTAATGATTGAATAAAATAACCATTAGAAGTTTTTTGCTATATTCACTTGATTATTTGGATTATCCAGGTTCTTGAAAGCATTTGCCAATATATTTTTCATAAAAGAAGGAAATGAGCACATTAAATGAATCTCTGTATATCAGTGAAGAGATGTGTAATATACCCTATGTAATGCACATAAGTATCATACATACAATATCCTATGTAATGTATATAGTTATATATAATAACTTCCATACATAAATACTAATCAATTTAAAATATTGAACAGCTATTTGTGAGTCTCAGTGATGCAGGGAGGAAGTTTAGAGAGCTGTTCCAAGAAAGAAATGTGCCTCTTTTATGTGTCAAGATGTTTTAAAGAATGTTTTTTATTACTAAAGGATGATTGTCTACAGTGCTGTAATAGTCCTGAAAGTGCGCAGGCATCTCCATACCAAAAAAAATTTTAAAGTTATAAAAGAAAATGGGATAGTGGCAAAGCTGCCAAATATTATTTAATTTATCAGATAAACATGAGTATAGATTTTCAGGGGCTGAAAAATACCACTTTTAATAGAGTTGTGTGTGTCGCTTGGGTTTCTTTGTTTTGGTTCTGTTTTTTCCTCCTAACTGGTACTTGTAAAAGATCTCTACAGTATTGTTAAGAGACAGGGCATGGATGATACACTGAATTAGCCTTGGTAAAGATCATGCAAAATGTATCTAATTTTTAATCAGCTTTATTCAGGGAAGGAGCTGTGCTAGCCTACAGAAATGACATATAATGTTTTCTAGATATTGACATTCTGTTTTCCAGTATCTCTGCACTCATTAAGAACCAAAATGCAACAAAACCACATGTACAAAAACCTTTAAGAAAACCTGTCCAGTGCTGACAGTCTCACCCTGCAGATTTTCCTGAGAAAAAAAAAAAAACCCACCCTAAATTTTGATGTGGTCTCATTCCTTCTGTGATATGTGTGGAATATGGTCCAGAAGATGACTACTGGGTAAATGGCAGCAGATGTGGTCTTTTGATGACAGTCAGTTCTCTACTGTTTTTTCCTCAATGGAAAATTGGGAAAAAATGGGAAAAGAAGGATGATTTCTGTAACAAATTCTACAAAATATTCAGTAACTTCTCATATTTTGGCCTGATTTTAGGAAAAAATATGTTTTTGATAATGGTAAATAACAGAAGTCTTGTCCAAAACTTCCATGGGAATTTGAATACATTATAAGATCAAGTTCTCATCCCACATTTTCCTATGGATTTTCAAAGAAATGAAACTAATCTATACTCTGACAGATACTTTAGAGATAATCTAATTCTCTGAGCTTAGGAGCATTTGGGTTGTCTTTCCTTGTATCTGCTGGGGCTGTCATGCAACTCATCTACAGTTTTAATCTCCATTTGAATACACATTTTGTTTGTCACTTATGAAATGCATTCTGTTGCATCATGAGAACTGAGTTAATACTGTTTCTGTAGTCCATAAACACTTTTTAGGAATAAAATATATTGATCAAGTATAAACACAGGTTTTAGCCTGTTGGGGTGTTCTCAGTCATATGGTGAGTGAAATGCTGGAATGCAATTCCTCTCTATTCTAGGGAGTGCTTTCACAAGCTGGTCTTGGGTTGTGTGGAAATGTGTGCTTTGTGTAGTTAAACAATGGGACGTTTATTAAAAAGTGTGTTCATGGGTTTTAGATTAGGAGCTCTCTCTGGTCTAAAATTTAAGGATGCATTTCAGCAGCTGCTCAGTCTCAGAGGATGCAAATCCATCTCTTGTTATGTTCTCCAAAGCTTATTTGCACCTATATTTGACTTATCACTGAGCACTGGGGATGTTTTTATTCTACTTATGAGCTCTGTAAACTGCCAGGCATGCATAGTTTAAATTACACAGCCCAAATACTTTTCAGGGACAGATATTAATTGAAATTTAGAGGAAAAGAATGAACAAAAAAGGAGTGCCTGTACTGGAGAATATATGCAAAATGAATTTCAGGGGTGTAAAGCACACAGAGATTTGTTTGGTATCAGTGGTAGCTGAGGTTCCTCAGCATCTCTGAAAATGAAGCAAAAGAACAGTTACCATGGAAATGTTATTTTGTAAGTGCTAACTTAGGTGGAAGATAGGTCAAGATAAAATATTTTGGAAAAAATATCAAGGTAAGTTTCCCTTTATGGGATATTTTTTTAAAGTCAATATTGGCTCTAAATTAACCCTTTTGTGTAATTTGAGTTGAAAAAACCCCACTTTTTCATTAATCACAATCCTTCTACACATTGTTCAGGTAGTTTTCAGACTTACCTGGAGGCACACCTATTTTAAAATCAAATGGTACATGGTAGTTTCTTAATTAAAGAGAAGATATCACAAAATGAATTAGAAAAGGAAAATGGAAGTAATTTTAATTGAAACTATATCTACCATAAAGGGTGACCTTGAGCTGTGTTTCTAATTATTTGTGGTTTCATATATATACAGATAAGATGTTAATATAAATCATGTAAAGCTATTTACATGAACTTTTTGTGAATGTTTTTAACAGATGTTTAAATTGCTTAAAGGGTAAATGGAGGAAAAAACCTCCAGTAATTAACAAAGAATACTTATGTGACTCTTACTTTATTTTGGATATGTTTGCACATTCTGTATTTAAGGTGGGGGGCGGGGGGGGGAAGTCAGATGAACAATATAAAAGTATTTGGTAGGTTCCTACCTCAGGGATTGTTTTTATCAGCCAATAAAGAACAGATTACAGAATTTGGGGAGAAGTACACAGGAGGCCCCCAGAATCTCCTGTCCAGCCTGAAGTCAGTGAGGCTGGGAAGTCACTGCTCCCCAGCCGTGCTGTGAGCTGTGCCTGCCAGAAGCACTCACAGCCTTCTGCTGTCTTTAACTGGCCTGAGTGGGGAGCATCATGTGAGATTTTAGATTAATTTATTTCCACCCAGTGTTAAATTACAACCTGTGACAGATCTGGAGCTGCTTTGTCAGAGAGCACCTGTAGATTACAAAGCTGTTGTCACTAACAGTGGGAGCACTTCTAGGATGGCCAGCTTAGTATTGAGTTCAATTTCTCTTTGTATATTTAGAAGTTGAGATTGTTACCTTTTTCAGTTTTGGGGGGGCGGAAACTGGAAAGTTTAATTTTGAGTAAGTTTATTATAGCATCAAAAAGGATGTGGCTAAAGTTTCTTCAGTAGCTGGGCTTGAGTTTAGAGGGTGAATATCTCAAGCTGGCTGAGTTGATGCCCTTGCTAGTGTGGCTTATGGCAGAGTTTGTCAATGAGCCACATGTTCACTGCTGATGAACTGGAGTGAGAGTCAACTGTAGGCAGCAGGAACCATAGAAAAGCTTGTGGTTGAATAGAAAGCAATTCTCATGGTGAACATGAAATTATGAAGGTACCAATGCCACCTCTGTCCCTCCAGAAGGAAGAACAAGCTGGAGTTTACTGTCCCTCCCCTCAGTTCTGTGACCAAATTTTCTTGCCAAGGTTACTTGCTAGTTTGTGACAGCTTGCAAGGGAACTAGCACATTATGGATGGCAGGAATCTGGGATGTGATAGGAACTACAAAACTGTCAATAGAGATTAATATGCAAAACAACAGAGGGACCCAGGAGAATCGAGCAGTACAGAAGATTCACCATTTTCATGAATTCAGTTCTTTGCTCTTTGAGCAACCTGCTTCTGCTACCAGCCAAGTTTCTAGAGCTTGTTGGCAGCTCAGTGTGCATCGGGCAGGCATTGCCTTCTGCCAGTACTTACTTATGCCAGGAGATTAATCCCACGTGTTGCAAGGAGAAGGAAGACAAAGAAGCACCTTGTTCTGTACACATTGTGGTGTGTTCTTCATCCACCATGAAGAACTTTATCCTCCATTTGCTTATACTATGAACTTGGCAATGCATGCACAGGTACAAACAGATGAAAAAATAATGATTGCAACAGGAAAGCCTGTCTGGCCAGGTGCTCAGGAGATCACTGGAAACTTGTAGTCCCGTTAATTTCTCAAACATTCTTCATGCAAACTTACGTTTTCAAAAGGAAGCCACACCTCCTTTCCAGCTGACATACAAATCTACCTCCTCTCTTCAGGCTTTTTTTGGTTGTTGTTTCAGTGTTGCTTTTTCACATATGGAAGAAGACATTTGAATAATATTTTGCAGTGCATCTATCCATCAGCTCCCTTTTTGTTCATAAAGGGAAGCAAACACCACACAAAAAGGGATTCTGGTTGCATTTTGAAGAGCTCAGGCTTTGTGGGATTCTGCTACTCAGATGCAGCTTACATAATGTGCTGGAGAGGTTGCAGAAGTAAATGTTCTTTCTCATAAAACATGTAACTTGTTGGGGAGGTTCTTTTCCTAAGAAAAAGCTTCATATCCAGCAAATCTGGAGAAAGATACCTTTTCTTAAATCTTTTAACTTGACAAATAAGATTAATAAGCTGTCATTACATAGTGACAAAAGGGGCTTCCCTGTAATAAAGACCATTTGTATGACATGAAATATTTAAATAGTGCTTCAGCAATGTAGGTGAGGATATTGTTCCAGACCAGAGCACTTTACTTCTTTTTAAAGACAGCAGAAACCAACCAGTAGAAAGCCCTGAGGTAGCAGCAGTCAGCAAGGCAGGGGTGTGTGCTCCTGGCTAACCCTCCCACCCTGTTCAGGGGAGCAGGAATTCCTGGGCAGGCAGGTGCACTGCACGCTTGCTCAGCACTGCTGGTATTCAGGATCTCCTGCTCTTGCCACTCCACCCTTCCACGATTCCACCACATAGATTTTAATAAGACCTTGGTGGAGAGCAGAGTTAGAACAAGGGACTGCCTGGAATACAGAGAGGCAGCATTATGTGAGCAGTCCATTTCAGAGATGATCTGATAAAGCTGTTTAAGAAAAACAGGATTCTTTTATTTTAAGCTGTAAATGTCTAAAGTGATACATTTAGGAGGAAAGGTTTGTTTAGAGGAATAAATAAAAAGATTTAGACAGCCTGAATCTGTGGCAAAAGGTGAGTTTAGAGAAATCCATCTGCTGAAAAATAATTGTTTGCAAACTCCCCAGGAAAATGTTTTTTCTTTATTAGTTTTCTAATTCCCTATTTCAACTATACCTGCAAAAAACATGCTGTTAAAAGCTCCAAAAGTGCGTGTATTCTCCCAAAACTGTAGCAGGAAGTTCGGAATGGAAGACTGTAACTGATTCCCAGAAACAATGCTTCCTTTTCCACTGCTGGTCATTCTGTCATGTCTAAAATTAGTTCTGGCTGAGTCCCAGTTTGTATTCTGTTTTTGGGGTGGGGGGTGGCATGGAAAACTCAGTTTCAGGTGCTGTTGAATAAATAAGAATACATCAAATGATAAACAACACAAAGCAATAATTCTAATTAGTATTATTTTACAGAGTGTTCTGCTTAATTACAGCTGGAGGGAAAGACTGTGTTTATCAGCCATAAATTGTAGGGGTCTCTGGGTTGTCCTGGTACTCCAAGATATTAAAAATGGTTCTTTTGGCTGTGAAAATATTACCAGAGTATTTCTGTGGTACTTCATACTGTTAATAGGAGTAATTTAAAATTACCACAACAACAAAATCAAAATTTATTTAAAAAGGCTCAAGTGGGGTTACAGTTCAAGTCTTGCCATTTTTCTTCCTCATTAATTTTAATATATATAGACTTCTGCAAATCACTGTGTAAGTACTTTCTCTTGAAATATTTCACTTTTTCAGGAAACTTAGTAAGTCCTGCCATGAGTCTGTAAGTTTCCACCATTCTTGTATGTCATAGCCCAGTAAAAGCAAAGACTGTCAATCAATAGAGAATCCCTCTTTAAATTATTTACATTTTGTACAATGCATTTGTACTTCCATGTAAATAATTTTAAAAGAGTTTTACCTACATAATTCTTTAATGTGTTAAACTAATAATTCAGTGATCATCTAATTAAAAACTACCACAAGAAACCAAACCACAATCTTACGCACAAACTCAGGCGATGTACAAAGAATGTAAACAGTATCTGCAAAAGCCTGGCTTCACTCTGTAGGGTGTAACTTTTAGAAATGCCCTACTGATTTCTGGAGCACAAGCTTCCATGGAAGACTTAAGGAGATGCAAGAGTAATAGCTTCAAAATGCATTAAATATTTCAGTCTTACTGAAATATAACAAAAATAACACTTTTGATGCAAGACCTGTTGTATTCATTAGACTTTACATAGTCTTTTGGAAACTTGACTTTCACTGTTTCTTTGTGAATTCTGTTTGGGTCTGGAGTCAACAAGTTGTGAGAGGAAAATTAGAATCCCGACACTATATCCTTCTTTCCTGTGCATCTCCTACAACTCCTTGTGTAGGCATAGAGTATGCATAAAGTACAAGTACATCAGAATGGGAATGAGATAACTTTCTGTGGAGTCATTAAAAATATTTCTGAGAAAGACACCAACATTTAATATATAAAATATTTAATATTGTCCCCAGCAATAGACTTTAAGATAAAAATTTACTCCAAGTTCAGACTATGGAATTCAAATTACCTAAAAAAATCAAATTTTGCAAGTCTGAAGTGGTGGGGTCACCAGTAAGTCCAATAAATTAAGGGGGTTTTGTTCTATGATTTCCAATGTGTTACTATACTACAACACTTTGCTGCTTTTTTATCACTTTATTAGTTTTCAGCAGTTTCCAACAACCTGCACCGGATTTTCCTTTGGAGTATTATGATGTAGCACTTTTGAAATATATACATATAAGCTAAGCCTGGGATATTTAAAAAGGAAATTCTGTAACGTTAGAAAAAATTGCACAACTGCTGTTTCTCTGGCATCTCGTATTTTCCCAGTGTGTGGTACTTCCTTGGCCTAGGGAACAGTAGGAACTATATAATTTAGGATATTCATTCTATTATATCAGTCACAGGTATATCAGAATCTTGAGTGAGGAGTATCAAAAGCAATTTTCAAATGACTACAGGATAAAATGCTGATACAGGGCAGCTACCCCAGACATCTTGTTCCCTCAAGTGAAGATTGCTTTCTTCCTGTGTTTTGTTCCTGCGAGGACTGTAAAAACGGTGCTGGCAAATCTGCAAACGAAGAATTACTGTAATCCAATCTGGACACAACAAAAACCCCAATCTGGCTGTAAGAAAGCATTTCCTAAATCCTCTGAGGCTGAGCAAGATGTAATCCTTGTTATTTTTGTCAGATGACAACAAGCTGTTTTAAAATGCAATTGCAATGAGATAGCGGCTGGCAGGGTTGGAATGGATGCATTTGTTTTTGAATCCTTGCATAACAGAAAAAGGCACCGCTTTTAGGCAATGATAACCACAGGCACTGAGAATCCTCAGGTTTCTCTGGATTAGTGTTTCCTTCCGTATCTTTTCCAGCAAAAAGGGACATGTATGCCTTGGTTTGTGCAGGTTGCTTTATTTCCGTGGAGCCTCTCTCCTTCTACCAGCCCTACATATAAAATAGAATTATCTGACGTAAAAGCAAACCAACAATGTCTTGCTGTCATTGACATCTGCAAAGCTCAAGGAATTTATATATGAGTTATTATGAATGGATTCAAGGGAAAGCATGTACATACATAGAGAAAAGCATAAACAGAAAGAGGTTGGAACCTTGTGCATTATTCTTGATTTGCAAAAATGCTTTTAGCAAGGGTCATCAGAATTGAAATGATTCAATTCATACTCAGACTAAAACAGCAAGTTCAGGTCCTTCAGTATTCAGTGAGCAACCATAGCAAGGCAGACTATTGTTATTACTCGCAGAGCTGGGATGATTAAAACCCTTATCTAAAGTGACCAGGAAGGCACTTTCTGCAACACAGCTTGAGACCCGGTCTTGAAGAGAGTATGAAGAGGAGACTGCACCTCACCTACTCCTTTTTACATGAACAATTCAAAACTGGAACATTTATAGAGGAAGTCATTACTCTTAGTTTTCACATAATAACAATTTTTTTATGAATAAGAGTTTTTCTGTTTGATTTTGTGTTTGCTGGTTGGGATTGGTTTGTTTGGTTTTGGTGTGGGTTTTTGGCAGTTAGTTTTTGTTTGGGATTTTGGGGAGGGGACTTTGAGGTTGGTTTGTTTGTTTTTTGGCACAAGCATTTGATTTAGAGAAGCATTCTTGGAGGGCTTATTGCAAGTTTGTCTTTCCACAATCAGATTGCTTACAATACCTTTTTGTTCTTCCAGTTCAGCCCTCCCCCCCTTCCCCCATCTTCTGCCTTTCTCTTAAAATCTAAAAAACCCACTCATATTTTAGGTTTATAGGTTTGTAATTCTCAACCCTGGCCCCATCTTTTTAGAATGTTTTCCTTTTCTGTTAGGGATAAAAAACCCCCCACATACTGTTTGGAATGTTTCCTGAGTGTAGTAGTTCTGAATTGTGAGTCTGAAATACAGACAAGACAGTCTGTATAACACAGTGTGTTATCTGCAGCTTTGTCGTCACTGCCTAATGGGTGTTACAGCAAACTGGGAAAGCCATTTATTGCTTCATGGAAGGAGACTGTGACACATTTGGTGTAAATGTGAATGGCTTAATGGAAGCTTAATTATAGCAAATGGAAAGAACATTTGCAGCCTTCGCTGGAGGAAATGAATTAGAAATGACCAGCTCAAAGAGGCTATAAAGAAAACAATCAATAGTATTAAAGTGGAGAAAATGGCTAATTCTGATTCTTAAAAGAGCAAAAAAGGAAAAAGAGTTATACTAGTGTTGGAAGTTACATACTAGTCAGATGATAAATTCTATTTTCGAATTTTTTAATGGACAGCAAAATCTAAGAGTCCTCATTTAGTTTCCAGTCTTTGACCTAAAGATTTCAGTTCAGCAGGGGTACCAGTGACCGACCCATAGTGATCTAATTTAGCATTATTAGAACTACAGCACTGTAATGTGGGGGTATAAATAACACAAGAAAGAGAACAATTACTGCAATTAACAATGGCATACACCATGCACCACAAAAAAAAAAATCACCCTGCAGCAACTTAGAATTCATTAAAGTAGCAGAGAAATTGAGTTCTCAAAACCTGGTACTGTACTGCTGCAGAGGAGAAGAAACCCTGATAGATTTAAACAAAAGAAATCAAAAAGCATCTTTTGTGACCAGAGAGAGAGGGGCATAAAAGAATTAAAGGAAGGCATTGGGCAAGAATAAAAAGTCTGTGGGAAATGTAATAATATTGTCTTAGACTTAAGTAATAACATTCAGATTCTGAATTAGAGACCTCTTGATGCAAAGGTGAGACTACATAAGCCAAATGTAATGCAAGATTGTGAATGAGTGATATTTCTGGTGACTTATGATGCAATGAAAGTAAATACTGTCTGAAAAGAAGAGAACCCAATGAGAATAATAATTATACATTAATGGAGAGAGGCTCCAGCCAAACCCTGAAATCTCACAGACAACCTGCAGATTGGTTTTGGTTTTGTTTCTTGCCAACTCTGTCGCAAAACAACTTTCTAATAAAGCAGATCTTAACTGCAGTCACACTGGTGCCTGCTAATGATGAGGAAAAACAAACAGAAAATAAAATTGCCCACATCAGTTTTTCTGGAGACAATTAATTAAAGGGGTACAACCTCTACCTCTTCCATGGAATCAGGAAACTTCTATGTGGATGCTAAATAAAATGACCATTAGGGTGTTTCAAAAGGTCCCTCAGTTTCCCTCAGGACCAGGGAGCTCCTCAGTGGGTGTTTTGGTACCTGTTTTAACCAGGTCTTAATAACAGAATGATTAAAAGAATTGTTTGTGTCCTAGTTGAGGCTGTGTTGCACTTTTTCTCCTGCCCTCTTGATGCCGTGTTAGAATTTCACTGAGCCAGCATGGCAGAAGTAAGGCTCAGGGAACAGATCAGTGATAGGAGACTGTGTGAAAATGAAAAGCATGCTACAAAGTCATGTTAGGCATTCCAAACAAAACTACTGGTTTGGGACTAGGGCAAGGACAAAATAAAAATTAATATGGTAATAAGCTGTTCCAGTAAATTCACCATGTGTGCTGAATGCAGCTGGTTAATACCCCGTGGAAACACATCAAGTGATGCTTTAGACAGCAAGAAAACCATGAGGTAGAATGTATATTAAATAATGAGGGGAGAGATGTATAGATAGACACTTTTTAATATCAGGAAGAGTGGTGGTAAATACAGGGAACCAGAGCTATGGGTGGCAGGAAGAGCAAAACATGGGATACTCAGCTGCAGGGGCTGATGTGGTTTTGTTGCTGTTATTCCATTCTTGCAATGCCAGTTCCCAAGGCTAAAACACAGGTTTTATACTCCCTGTGTACAAAGTGGGATCTAATCCTTCCACACAGGTGTCTGTTTGGCCAGACCCTTCATTTCCTTACCATCCAAAAAAGAAAAGATACACTTGGAGAGGTTTGTAGGTTTTAATGAAATGAAGCAAGCTAGGCTTTAGTACATGAGAATATCTAAAAAATACAGAGCTGCTAACCAGAGACATCATTTCAGTGGGGCTACTCAAGTGTGCTGGAAGACCTGTTTGTGTTGAAGTGCTGTTATAGGCTGAGATGTAAAACCAATAAGCTTTAATGTCTCTTCAAATAATGCTATTAAGGTCAGACTGCTCTAGTTACATAAGATTCTTTCCCTGATGGTATGTTTTTGCCCTTGTTTCCTCTATTACATTTTTGGCATCTCATCTCTCTGTGGGCCTTTTCCTAATTTTTCCCTTACTGAGATCATTCAGGTTGGCAATTCTTTTATTATAAAACTCACAAGTGTGTGTGGTTTTTTCTTAACTCTTCAGATCTCAGAGCAATGGGCTGTCTTGAGAACCTTGTTTTCTCTTAAAAAAAACCCAAATAATTGAAATTTTAGCCTTGAAGATTTCAAAGTGAGGTTTTAAATTGTTAGGTAGAGACTCAATAACTGTAGAAATCAATAAATTCATTTTTGGAGTTGTTAAAAATTTTATACCAGTAGCATGATTATTTTTTGTTTATGCATTTCAAGATAAACAATTTTATTTTCTTTAAATGTGTTACACATGGAAGGCTTTCATGAAATAAATCTGCACATTTCCTTTGCCATAGGTGTTTGAGCAGGTGTGGTCTGCATGGATTCTGTCTGTTTAACATTTTGTGGGTGCATCATATACTTGAATCTCTAAGAAATCGTGGACGCAGATTTGATTTTCAGGGCAGAGTATTCAAAGAGAAATGGTGCAGTCATTCATATTTGCTTTTATGAGAAGTTTTGTTCAAAGTTTTGAATTTCTTTCAGGGCTGAAGGAGTAAAAAACATCTCTTGGCATCTGTTCCTCGCCAAGGAGCAATATTTCATATTCATAGTATTAATATTTGTTACAGCCTTGTGTAGTAATACCTTTCTTTCAATACTGGCCTATACGTCCTGAAAGGAAAGACTCCTTATGTCTGTGTTGCTCAGAAAAAGGGTCTGTAACATGCTTATTGAAGGAGTGTATGCTCACACCAGACTTTACTGGATTTACTGACACTGTAGAGAGGTAAATCCCAGTTTGTTAGTGTCACACAAACTCAACTTGCTGAATAATCCAACACAATAACTCAGAAGTAAAATTTTGCAGGGCTAAGGCTCATCTTGACATAAGCTCCACAAGTGGCTCCCTACTTGTGTAGTCTCTTGCTTGATATCTGTAAGTCAGTAAATTTGAAAAGTTCCAAATGATGTAGCAACATGTTTTCCACTCTGTTCTGAGTAGCTGGTGTATCAAACAAGAGCATGTAATTTTTAGGTTACCATTCATAGTGCAAATCTAACTGTTTATGGTGACTGTCTGTAAACTTCTTGTGGAGTTAAATTTGATTTCTTTGTCCTGGTTTGTGCTTAGTTAATAGAAAGCGAATGCTGCTAATAGCTCTGTTTGGTCACATTGGTCTTGAAAACGTAAGGATCATTTCTACTTTGACTTTAGTCATGTTTCCAATCAGCATCTCTTATAGTGTCTTACGAAACGCTGTTAAAGTTTTATATGAATTTTTATTCAGCATAACAGCAAATCTCTCTGAAACTCACCTTTTAAAGATTGTTCCAGCTTTTCTAAGAGATTGTTTCCTGACCTGGGCCCAAATATTTGCCTGGTTTTAACTGTATTGATACTTGAACTGTCTGATACTTATGTGACCTACTGTTGTTCATAGATCATGTACTATTAATATAGACAAGGGGGCAAATCTCCTGTGTGTCACTGGGCTGCCTGGGAACACTGAAATTTCAACACAAAGTTCTGTGTAAATCAGTATAAATTCCTCTGTAGATGAAATAGTCTTGCTAAATGCAGGGTCAGCTCAAAAGTTATACCTTTTTTTAATTTCTGAAAAATAAATACTGATAGCTTGTATGCAGTGAATACAATGGAAAAATATGCAGTTCTAAAAAAAGTTTCAAAACTGCAACAAATTCTAAAAATCCTTACATCTACCTCTTTTAAATGGATGTTGAGTGATACTTTCTATTATGATACTGTTGAGGAGGGTTTATAGGCACCTATTTGATTGTAAATTAGCTTTTCAAATATTCTTTAAAAATTTTAAATTGTTGAATAATTTACTGTTCTTTGAAGTTTGTTGCAGCAGTTACAATATATTTTATGTCACTCAGGAGATTTCCCTTAGAGAGTAGATCATATTTCTTTGCTTTCCATTGGCAGATGTAAAAAATACAACAGAAGAAACTGCCTAGTCATAAAACACCAACTGTTCAAGATTGGCTCAGGGAAGAACCACAATAAATGTTAATTGATCAGGAAAAACCAGAGGAATTAACAACCTGCAATATTTTCCTGAAATACAATAAAAAGCTAGCCTATATGATTCAAATTTTGAATATCAGATGCTTACCTTAATCCATTTGGAAACGATAGACCAGGAATTTATAATCTCTATTATTACGGAAATTGGTCTGCAAATAAAAAATATTTTCAGAAAGAGAAAATTCTGAACATATAGGAACAAATGATTCAAGGATGAAGTGGATGTAAGCTGGTCCATTATGGCAGCCAGCACCTTGATTTGCCTTGAAGTCATGTGTCCCTCTTAGCCTGGTGCTGAGCCCTCTCAGCCTCTTCTAATCCTGATTCTGTGACTTGCAGTTGGCTCCAAGCAAACCAACCTGTCCTTCGTCTGTGTATCAAAATTCACATCAACTCTACCTGAGCTGGCCCTTCTCCTAAGAAAAGAACAAAGTGTCAATGGTGTTACAAAAAGCAATATCTGCATGTGTGTAAATATTTAAAAAATAAGCAAAAGGGTATGTGTAACTATTTCATATATGGATGATAGAAAATGCAGAATTTCATTCTGCAATGGGAAAACAAACTTTGGTAATTTAGGGACTAATGACAGTCTTGAAAATGGTTGAAATTTAATTATGATAGAACAACAATCTAATAGTTTTAATTTTGTGCCAGGTAGAACGAAAATTGCAAGATATTTTATCTCTTGTGGTTTAGCACTGAAGTTAATCACTAGCACAAACTGGCATTGCTTAAAGGAGATGGTATGTGTGCTGCCAAGTGCTGCAAGAGCCTAAAGAACTAAATAGCCTTGGTTTTGGCAGCAGGGTAAGGTGCTACTTATTGGCTCCTCAAGAATCACAAAGATAGGAGGGAGCACTCATGAGATGCAGATTCTAACTATATTGTGAGTACTCTCTACCCGTAACGTCTTGTAACACTGGAGGACTGAATTAATTTTGTGATAATCTGTGGATTTCCAGTAGCATATTCATACTTGCTTTAGTATGTTTAATGTTTTAGGTACATTTCCTCATTGTTTCATTTTTTGGTCATAGTATTGTGGTTTGTGGAGGTGATAACTGGTCACAGAGGTGGAGCCTGCTGTATCTTGGGACTGACAGTGTATGAGGGAAAGGAGACAATACTGTCACTAAATGTAAAAGTAGGGATCAAATTCCAAGCAATTAATTGACAACACATTGATAGGAAGCACCAAAGAGTTTGAGTGAACCGGGGAGTTGTGAAAGGAGGGTGGGTTTTTTTCCCTCACCAGGAATGTGTGAAAAATATTGTTGTGGGGGTTTTTTTTCCCCAGTAAGGAAAATTACTACTGACTTTCAAAATCTGTAGAATGAGCAATGCTAGCTTTAATTTAGTTATAAGATATAACCACATTCAAAGGCAATTTATTACAATTTCTAAAACTTTGTCATCTTTATGCTCTCAAGGAGCACTTGATTAGATAACTCAAAGCCACTGAATTACTGAATCAATGAATAATATGCTATTCCACTTAAAAGGGGAATGAAACATTAATTCAGTTCACTATAGGTAAAACAGAAACAGTGCTCCAGTAATCTTCATAGCAATAAAGAGCACTTTAGCTGTTATATTCTGATGGAATAATTATTAGATTTGGATGAATAATGGATTCCTCAGCTTACTGGGTCAACTGGAAAATGAAGGCAAATCTTGAGTGAATTAGAATAGATTCTTTTTTTATTTCAGTTTCTAAATGAAGCTTATTGTTTCAAATAACAAAGTCTAGAGATTTAGTTTAAAATTTATCAAAATCAAATGTGTCAGTGTTGCACCAAAGAAAGTTTAATCAGTCCTGGCTCAGCATTTATCTTTAGGTCAATGACAATTACTGGTTATTCCCCCATATTCTTTTTCATGTGAATTTGGATTTTCTTACAAACAATTATTACCTCCTGGCTGTTCATTGACCTTCAGCTTCAGTTTTGACTACAAACACAAGATGTTGTGAATTGCTGTGGTGGTGTGCACTTAAATTTGGACTCTGTAAGAACCTCAGGTATCTTTTGCCCTGGCTAATCTTCTGCTTCTCTGTTGTTTTATTTTTTTCTCTCTGTCACATTGCATACGTAATTAAGAATGCAAATAATTTTCTTCACACTTTTCCTTTCTTTCTCTGCACTCTCTGGAGCCCCATTTGTTGAAATACAATTAGCAGCCAGCTAATTTTGGCAGATATTTTTCATTTTGAATTGTAAATGATGGAAACCCAGGATTCAGGGAGCTGTTTTTCTTGCAAAACCCTTTAGAGCAGGAGAGGTTGTAGAGAGGAATTTTACTAGTTGTTTTTAAGAATAAGGCCAACTGAATATAAAGTGTGTTGAAAGTAGGACTGCTTGAGAATTTTGAGTGCTAAGGATTTATGAATTTTTAACCAAGAGACTGATGCAATACAAGATATTCAGCAAATAAAAAGAAAAATTATTTCCTTTCTCCTGTTCAAAGTTTCCTGTTGCAAGTGTACAACACAATATCCTCTGAGGGCATACTCTGAAGACATAACAAAGTGTCCCTTCAGGCTTAATTATACTGATATCCTCATTTTAGTTGGCTTCTCAGTTGTCTTCCAAGGTTCTGCTTGCTTCATGTAACAATTCCACTGCCATGTGGTAGGCAGGACTGTGTGCCCAGTGCAGAAAGCAGAGGGGATATGACTGTCACCTTTGTGCTTCTGCTGTGGCACCTGTGTGTCTGTCCTGCAGGAGGGCAGAGGTTGCACTGAATGGTCACTGAACTGCCAGGTACTGCTTCTTTTCACAGGTCCTGCCACATCCATACAGGGCTTATTTTGTACTCGCAGCTCTATTTTGCCAACTTAACTCTTCATCTTTATACTGCTGCAGTTACTTTTAATGTCTTATATGTATTTGGTTTGGTGGTTTTTTTCAGACTGAATGAATTTTTAAGGATATTTCTTCAGTTATACTCAGACTTAGATTGAAATTGGCAAAATAACAGACTGAGCAGAGTATTAAGAATAGATACCTACCTGGTCTAGGTGTGCTGTTAGGTATTACTGAATAATAACAGCTTAATACGTTTTTTTTATATTCTTTAGGAAGTATCACACTGTAATCAGCATGTATCCCCTTCTCTAGCTTTTTTTTGGTATTCATTTAAATATAACATTAGGATATAATTTGGGTATGATTTTCTCAAGGTACAACCCCATCAACATCCCTCTCCTTTCACACTATGATAGCTATGACAGAATTACATTTGAGCTCACCAGTGGAGAAAGGATTGCTGATATTCCTCTGCAAGGGGATGGTGAGCTGGAAAAGAACCCTTGAGAGGTTTAGTTGCCATTTGCCAGTAAACTGAACCAGTGATCTAAATAAGCTGGTAAAATCTGTGTATCTTGTCTGCAAAATCTGATATTACAAGAACTGCTTATTATGGCAACAAGTAATAATATTTTTGAATGTATGGTAGCAGTGTAAAACCTGCTCTGCTATTGTTGTGCATCTTGTGTTTCATTACCACAGCAGTGTGGGAAAGCACTCTCAAGCAATTACGCAGCAAAGTTAACACAGGCTTTAATCTCTTTCATAAATTACCATGGAGAAGAAACATCTTTTATGCATAACTATGAAAAATGTCCCTCTCCTAGCTTGAAATGACATGTTTCAAGTGAAATATGGCACTCCAAAGTTCTGACATTCAGATGGCATAAAAAAGCAGGATTTTGTTATTTAAAAGTAATCCTAGCCAATTCTAGTATGTGAATCCTAACTTGGAAATTATTTGCATTAGTCATTGTAAGGAAGAGTTCTGTGTCTGACCCTTCGTATTTCTAGATCCTGTAATTATACTTTTGGGTTTAGGCTGCTGTGGCTGCTGTAGATTTTGCGACAGGAAACACAAACTATTTCACAGATGGGTAGGAGGAAGTTTAATTGTGTGTAGCATGAGTGTTGACTTACTTAAACAAACAATTGTCCAGGAAAAATAGATGCAAATAATATTTTATTTACTTACTTAAATGAAGTGCTACAGAAAGAAAGGAGAAAATTTAATTATCAAGATTATTGCCAAATCTTAAATGTTTACTCTCACTGGCTCTTATGGTGTTCACCTGTGGAGCCTTTCTGTAGGAGACATCTGTGCTGTACTAAAAATATGGTGTCAAAAGTATTGCCTACAGGGAAAAATTAAGATTATAGACAATGTTATTAGTGAAATGGAAGTGACCACCTCTTGTAGCCACTTCTGGAAAGACAGGCTATGCATTTCCAATTAAATAATTCCCCTTGCTTTTAGTTTTTATTAGGTATAGGTTTTGGAAATGTGATCTAGAATCTTACTTTATAAAACCATAAGGAAACTCCCATCATTATTGATACTCCCCATCTCTTCCATCCCTGTGCCAGCCCAGATCAATCTGGAAGGTGAAGCCTTGTCAGGGCAAAGAAGCTGTGGAGCTGGGACGTACCCCATACTCTATACCTAGGGACTCAGCTGCAGCCCTGCTCTGGGGCTTCAGGTGTGGCATGGCCTGATACCCAGCATGTGACAGGAGGGCCTGTGGAGGATCTGTTGGGGCTGCATTTATCAGATTTCAACTGAATGCTTTCCTTTACTTTTTACTCCTTTTTGGCCTCATGAATTATTACACCAAAGATCTCCCCTTTTCTAGGTCATCACTCAATGTTTTTCCTCTCTTTTTCTGTAGGTGAATGGTGGTAATGCCCAGCTCTAGAAATTTTCTAGTACTTAACTCGTGGAATTTTCCTGTTTTCCACCTGCCACCTTTTCCAAGGAAAAGAGAATGTGCTCTTAGAAACTGCAGATGCAGGTGTTATATGTCCCAAAGATTGGATACACGATGCAGCCTTGAAAACAGAAAGGAAAGTTTGGTGATGTTGAATACACATGAAAATTGATTCCACCTCAGTTTTCTGGCCAGCTTAGGAAACCTCCAAGAAATTATTGCAGATAAGGTAGCCAGACCTATGCAATCTACCAGTAACAGCCTAACTCAGACTGAACAGGTTTGATGACTAAAGCATCTGCCTCATTTCACCCTTTTGTTAGTCCTGGATTGTCTTAACAGTTGTACTGAGTTTGAACATGGCTGTGACCTGCTGGGTTAAATGCAATATTGCTGCACAAGAGTAGCACAAAGATTCTTCCACAGGCTGAGATTTTTCTCCAATGTGGTGCTGAACACAGCAAATGAATCTTTATATAAATATGTGTACAGTTTGCTGTTAAGCTTTATGCCAATTCTCAAAAACCCAGCATTCAGGCATAGTAACAATAGAGACCAGGCCTTCTGTGAATGAAATACCTTTTACCTTTGGGAGATGTTGTAAAATTTAATCATTTGACAATTAAGTGCTTTATGTTCTTCAGATGAAATGTGCTATGTAAGTGCGAATTAGTATTATTGATGAGCTCAGGCCACAAGATTGAATGCAAATGAGAACTTCTCAAGATAATAAATACCCATTATTCATCATGAAGGATGATGAAAAAATTAAATACCTTTCACAGGTACAAAGCAAAAGTATGAAGTTTGGCTGTGAGCTGAATGTGGTGAGTGGTTGAGTCAGCCTAAGACTATTGTTGCCATAACATGGATGTGGATGGAAAAATATAGAAACACGCCCTGCACAATGCAATAGAGAGCAGCACAGAAACTCATATTAAGGGGCATTCATGCTTGAGTTGCCTCCTTTTTTACTGGTGGTCTCAGAGATAAGCAGGTATGAAGGAGAGATGATAAAATGACAGCCTGCAGCAGCAGAAGCCACCGCCTTAAATGAAAGTGGGATTCATCTGAATTAATATAAATGCATATCACAAGTATGATGTATGCGCATCTAAGAAAGTCACCCTGGGCAGCCCATGTCATCAGTGGTGCACTTCAGATGATCAGAAGTTAATATCTGTTTTAAAATGAGTTAAAATTTGACACCTTTCTATTGTTTAGGTCACAGTCAGTATAAGGGAGCCTGAGATGACCAGCTTAGATACAGGTACCCACGCAGTAGGCTCAAACCCAAAAATCCATGCACATGATCCTCTAAGAGCTGGTCTTTGGCTGCTCTTTATGTGAGAGGATTGGTAGCTGTCCAAGATAACATAACACAAAACAACTCTTCCCTTCCTCTACTGTCTCGGCATCTTCTCCTCACAACCAAGATAACTGAATATGCAGCAAACCATGGAGTGCAGTTCCAGCTTTTTCTGCAGGAGCTTTTTATGCCTTTGCGCTGTGAAGTACTCTGGATTCTGTGTCTGGGAAAACACGATAAAGGACACTCTCACACCTGCTAGGTTCAGCAGAAAGGAGGGAAAAGAGCAACTTTATTTACATATGTCATATCTTATAGAATTCTCAGCTCCACAAGGGATTGGAGAACATGTCACTTCCTTCTCAATCCCACTGGAGGAAAAAGATGCTCATCAAAGTTTCTCTTATCACAAAAGGAATGAAAAACAGAATAGAGGGTTCAATAAACATCGGCTATTGTTTACATGAAACTGTGTGAGAGAGAATTCTGACTCCAAGGTTAAAACAGAAGGCTTAGCAAAAAACCGGGGCAACAGGATTCTGATCTAAGTCACTGGAGAAACTAAGCAAATGCACAGCTTCAAATGTGTTAGCAGTAAAGCGGCAGTCAGTTTAGTGCTGCTAAATTTGTGCAGTTTTAAGCCAGAGCTCAGCATCTTTCTGGACACAGGGATAGATACACTCTAGGCAGCTACTCTATACCTGATCCAAGTGTAGTACAGGTAGAATGACCTGCTTGTTCATTGCTCCTAACATGATAATCTATGTTTCTTGCCAATTATCACAAGCACTAAAGTCCATTATCAATGGAATAAAACTGCTCCTAGAAACATTAATATTCACAAGATCTTGACATAGTAAAATCTGTCAGAATTGTTTCTTCTCATTTATTTAAAAAATAAGAGATCCAATTCAAATACTGTAACTTGTTTTTACTAGAAAATTTCTGTGGTGTGGGTTTGCTGTGTCACGTAGTTGCAATGTCTACAGGAATTCATTGTCTGGCATGAGGCCTACGTTTTGACCGCCTCAGGAGTATTAAAAGAAAAACTAAAATGAACCAGGGCTCCAAGAACACCATTTTAAACAGAAAGAAGTCCCTTTAATGTTATAAAATTCTCTACAAGTAAGAAACACCTAAAATGGGATTACCTCACTGTTGCTGCTGAGTTAGAGTCCATATTGAGGATTCCAAATAGCAAAAAGCAGTTTGATGCTATTGCATGTGAAAGAATATACTCATTCTGAACTGAGAAGTTTTCTCCTTCAAAGGAAAAAAACGAAAGCAAATAAAAACCCCCTTATGAATGGAAGCATTATGCAGCTATTCTTTAATAATCGTGTCTGTTTATGCAGGACTGTTCGAAGTATATGAATCATATGCAAATCAGCTAAGGCATCTAGGCTGCTTTCCTGTTTGAACCATCCTCTTGAAAGTGGGTTGTCTTTCAGCATGGAAATACTATCCTTTTTCCAAATACTTCCACTCTCAACCAGCAGCTGTTCTAAGCAACTGGCTGTCCGAATTCAGATGGGTGTCTGTTTATACAGCACCAATACACAAGACAGACTTGGGCCTCTGTAAGAATGTTTCTAATCACTAGATTTGAGTGAATGCACACCATAATACTATGGTTGTCCATTCCCAGGTGCTGAAGTTGGGAAAAATTAGCACGTTCCTGAATAACCCTGATTTCTTGCACTGGTATTAAACATTTAGTCAATCCTAAAGCGAGATGAAAGGAGGAGGACTCACAACATATTCATGTATTGGAATGAGAGGCTGCAGCCAGGAACTTCTCTTCCCACAAGAGCCCTGTGTGCTTAGGGATTGTTTAAGGTGCTTGCATGGTACAAAAGTATTTTACCTTTTGGAAACAACGGTAATCTGTTCTGCTCCCTACAATATCACAGGATATCTTTTGGCCTTGCTGGAGAAAACAATCCTTTTTAATGCTTGCAAATATTTAAAAAGGCTCCAGTGAGAGAAAGTAGAAGGTGTTCCATCACTGTATTGAAATTGCTTACTCATGTACAAAAATTCAGTTGTGGTGAAATAGGGAGGGAGGAAAAAAGTATATGTCCACACTTAAAATCCTGCAGATTTAGAGGTTTTTCCAAAGATTTTATGACTTATATTAATGCCCATATAAATCACCTTGTGTAAAATCAAAAAGGGCAATAGGAAGTCAAGAAGCTAGCATTAAGAAGGTAGCATGTGAGGGTGGCTGTTTTTATGGTTTTGAACTGATCACATGACAGAATTCATATGTCATACTCTCCCCTTTGACCAGTAGTAACTTTTCTTTCATGTCAAAGTGTTTATATTTGCTTCAGAAAAGTGATCATTTGGAGTCTTTTAGGATTATTTTTCATTATAAAGGTCTTGTTGATGGCATTCATAGGTCCTGTTGCAAAAAGAAAAAGACTGGGATGAAAGAGGCCTACTCATTCTCCTGCTCATATAATATTTGTTTGGAGGTTAGAACAGTATGGAAATGGTGTCATGTGAAAAAAGATATTGTAAATTCTTTCTTTCCTGTTACAGAACTAGAGTTAATCTCTCATACTTTCCCCATCTGTGTTCCTGTTCCAGGCCACCAAATTTCCAAAATCAGAATTCATCTAACAGAGTGGAGAGATACTGATTTCAATCTCTTCTTTCATTCTCTGAACAGCAGATTCTCTCCCAATATATAGATTTTGAGGTCATGTGCATTTCTCTGTTCCAAGATAAGGAATTCTGTTAGTGTCTTACAAGAATGAGCACAAATGACTTAGTGTTATAACTTTTACACAGATGTATATTATGTATGCATTTATGTATGGAATCACAATAATATGGATAGTTATATGTGAAATTAATTTTAGTTGTGTGTATGCTACAATGATCAGTTTGCATATCTGCCTCCTGCATCCTAGATATTTTTTATTTTGGTTCTATCTTCACAAATGGTGTTCTAACCTAGTTGATATCTGTGGGACTCAAACATCCCTCATCTGAAGTTTCAGTATAAGACATGATCAGTCTCTCACAAGAACAATTTCACCTTATTGGATATCGAGTATTTTCCATACGAGGACTCTTACCTAAATGACATTGCTTAGAATTTTCATCGCAGGATTTTTCTTTATTTGTCATCAGAAAATGCAACCATCAGTAGGTACATAGGCTTTATTTGCTCCTGTCTTACTGATACATACTACCTACTTTTCACTTTTAAATAAGATGGCATTCATCTGAATAAAGTAAAGCATGCTGTTCTCCTGTACCTACAATCTTCTCGACTCTCTCTCTCACTGCTAAATTCACATTCAAGGTCAATTACCTTTAACTACTGTACGCTTCTGGCTCTGTCTTTCACTCCTAACTCTCGCTGGTCTTTGCAAATTGCAAATGCTTTCAGATGCATTAGTGTTTATCTGGGAAGAACAACTCTTTGTTGCTGCTGTTCTGTATTTCCCCTTCAGCCTCCATATTACCTTTCATTTTTCCTCTCTGCCATTTTGCATGCAGTGTAAATGTTAACAACTGTTTTGAAGATGACCTGGCTATGACCCATTTTAAAACGAAGGGGAGAGAGTATGTGTGGGAAATGGATGTAAACCAACTGCCAAACCATGAGGAAAGGATGCTGTGAGGGGGTGCTATGAGATAATAAGCAGCCAAAAGCTTTAAGGTATATTGCCAGAGCCTACAGAGTCACTGCTGCATGAAAAACACTTTTGAAGGACTAAAGTGTACTTCTAACCTTTGCCCTTTGCTAAAAGGCATTCCAGTTCTCTCTTAATTATTCAGCAAATGGCTTTATTCCAAAAAACGTAAAAGATTCACCTTTTTTGATAGACTCTTTACAGACCAGAATCCCAACCCTAGATGTACTATATTGAATTAGGTCAAAATCTCAGTTCATGTCTGTGGTGTATGACATTCTTGCCTCTCATGCCTCCACCAATTCTTTTTTACCCTTCTATTTTCTAAGTCTATTTCACAAATAGAAAAGGGAAAAGGTGGAATAGCTTGAGACTTGATGAAAAGCCTTTGGAGCCTTAGATATGTGGCCAGAAATTTCATTTGAAGGCCACTCAATTATAAATTCAGCTGGTATTCACCATTGCAGGGCAAGTGCTAATGAACTCATTTGGTATTCATGAGAATGTCAATATCTATCTATTGGTAGAAGTTTCATTGAAATTCAGATGCATGCCTAGGAACATTCAAGAATTATATTAAATACTGCAGGCAGCCAACTCTCCATAAGTTAATTAGTAGTATACTTTTTGAACACAGATTCTCATCTGTTGTAAATCATTAAAAGCCAATGAAGTTATATTGAAGATCTGCCCAATTGCTTGTATTAAGCTCTTGGCACATGTTAGGAAAAAGAGCTTCCATTACATATAGAATTAATTAGTACTTAAAGGGAAGAAGAACATAAGGTAAAAGGGGAATTGGTATGGCTGTCACTTCTGGAGGTTGAAGTTCATTAAGAAACCGAAGCAGAGCTTGAGTTACCACTCCATGTCTTATATTTGTGAGGACAAGGTCTGTGGAAGCAGTGGCAACAAGGAACTTACTTGGTTCTTAGCTTTGCCATTGCAACACGTCCCTGTGAGAACTCGAGGCACTGAAAACAGTTTAGTACAGGCTGGAACTTTGGTTACATATAAAAGGCTCAATGAACTTTGTGTGAACGAACAGGAACTTCTTAAGATTGAAAATTTTGGACTTCTGTGTAACTTATGGAAATTAAATTGACAAAATGGCTTGGAATATTTTCTCAGTGGCTTAAGAAAATTATTATTTGTTCTTATTTTCTATTAATAGTACTCTTGCTATCCACCTTTCAATTTCACCTCAAAAATCGGACATTCGATATCGTATGTCCGCTTACTGTTGTGTTCTGGCTCTCTCCAGCTATACTATATCCACAGTTCATGAAACCACAACTCAAGACCATGTGGTGTCATACCTTCACTCAGCTGAGCTTTTCAGGATATGGTAATAGTTTAATGAAAGCTCAAAAAACTGTGATATTTACTGTGTTGTACTGACCTTGTGGCTGAACCAAAGTCTGCTGTCAATTAAGGTAAGCCAGGCATTTTAATTATTCTTCACTTATTTACACTGACTTAGGAAGGGTAGATGTGCATTCTTTCGCAATTCTGAGAGGGTGAATTCCTCATAAAATCTCACCCTTTGCACAAGGATATATGCCAGGGAAAAACTTAATGCATTATTTTCTAAAATCAGAAACTTGACAGTGTAGGCAAATATCTGCATACTTGTCTGTCAGAATAATTCAAATTAAGCAGTGATCACTGTTAAAATAAACTTGGTGTAGGTCTCAGTCCTGTAACTCTGCTTCATAGATTCCTTCAACAGCAGCAGGGTGTGGTGGTTTTTTTTTGAGAGATATTTACCTTGTGATCCAATGTGGATTGTAACCTGTTTTGTCACTGTGTAACATTATACTCAGCCCTACTTAAACTACCAGTGTGCAAATCTTTCAGCAGGTGCATTCAGGAACGATTTCTAAGAAGGCACAGAATAATTCCAGTTGAAATTCCAGCTTGTAATTCAGGTTATTCACTCTGGCCTTGAAATACACTAATAAAAATAATTTTGACTTTAACTTTTCAAAACCTGATACAACAGGTAACTATTATTTTTAGGCCAAGATTTTCAAAGCTATACAACCAATTTGGATGTCTCAGTGTCCATCTGTTGATTCTCTAACTTTTTTTATAGCACAATGTCCAATTATTGAGTCCTAAGGTTTCTATAGCAACCAAATTAAAGGCAAATCAATCGTTAAAGTGAAAAGTATTAGAGTTCTTCAGAAATATCCAGTTTTAAGAGGAAATAATTTAGTAATTTAAAAACAGATATTTTGATTTTTTTTTTGTGGGTTTAAGAATGCAGTTTGGATTAATAAGCCAATAAGCACTCTTGAATGAACCCTTCTTGCATCTTAAAACACTGTATGACAAAATAAATTAAAAAGTGTAACAAAAAAAAAGGACAATGGGGCAAAATGAAACTGCAGATGATGCTGATTTTTTTTGAGCTGTTGAATGTAACATTTCTAGGATTCTGTTTCCTATATCCTATTGAAAGCCAATGCATTGTTTAGACTGTGAACTAGTTTTAGTGTGTGAGCTTAGAGATTTTGTACTCTTGAAACCATAACAGGAGCACATTCTGTCTGTAGAGGGTACATGTGGAGCTGTGGACATCGGTACAATGCTGATGAGGTGATGTTGGTTAATTCACTCTAAATTCATTTTATGGTTTGCTTTGCATCTTCACTTTGAGATATGTGTGTCACATTTCTATGTGAGCTGTAAAAATGAAAGCCACAGGAGTTTTGGATTCAGCTGGTTGTACTTTCAGATCTTTGGAATTCTTCAAGCCTGATTTTTCATATGATCAAAACAGAAGCTTTGAAAGTGAACATAAAATATTGAAGTGTTGTAGATTTCACCGCAAATCCTGCAAGTATGAAAATGTTTTCTTCTGGAGTGATGTACTGGGGCATGTTGGTTCCCTTGTGATGTGATATTTTTGTTACTGTTCTACTGGGAAAACAGTTCTATAACAAATAGCTTCAAATAAGAGAGATTATTTAAAAGAAAAAAAATTAGCCTAATTTTCTATATCTTCCATTCAGCAAGGGTAACACTAACTCAGCCTTTTCTTTAGAGAATTAATGAAGAGAAGATGGCATTTGTTTGAAAGACACTGGATGTCTACATAAAACATTTATAAAAGACATTCTCCTGTATTGAATTCTGTCCAAGTTTTGTTTGCTTTTGTTTGGGATTTCCTACTTTTTCTTTGTAATACACAATATAGTTAATGTTTTCAAAGTTTTCCTACATGGTGGAAATTGCTCCAGTTTAGATCTGCAGAGCAAGTAGCTTCCTGTTCTGCAAATGCTTCCAGCATAATGCCATGTACACACATCCACTGCATAATCCATTGCAGAGTTCAAAGCTGCTGAAAGGAAAATCACTGGTGATGTATGGCCGAGTTCAATTTCATTTTCAGCCTTCTGCCTACTGTAGTTTAATAGTTTACAGTAAATGAAAGTTGCTGTATAATACCTTACCAGCTGTTATTCCATCAAGTCAAAGTAACTTTTCGGATTTTTTTCTTTGCATCAGTTGATGGTGTTAACCTGTGGCCATAAACCACTCACCTTTTCTTCCTTTGTTTCCTTAATGAGTTGGAAAATCACACTTTGAGTGGGAACTGGAGAAGCATGAAATTTAACTTTTCTGAACTGACTTCCACTGATGCAGTAAAATAAGCACGTCTTTTCTTGGTAATTAATTTTCTCTATGTAGCAAAGAATGGAGAATTATCCTATTATCTGCTTTGTTTGAATAGGTCTATATACAGTGCTAGTGTATGCATTTGTACAGATAAATTTTTAAATTAATTGTTCCAGACAGTAGCTCTGAGGTACAGACAAAACATAACATATATATCTTAGGGATCAACAGTTTCCTTGAGAAATATTCAGTGCTCCTATAATTTTTTTTTAATATCCTTCAAATTTGAGAAATATAGATGGCTTGTGACTTCTTGGAAATGACAGTGGAAGAATAGTCACTATGACCTTGGGTATATCAGGTTCTTTTGCTTTCTGAGAAGAGGCCATGTCTCATGTAATGTTCTGTTAGAAAATGGCATTTTTTGCATGAGCGTTATGATTTTACCCAGATAGCATTTGCCTAATTTTGAATCTCACTTCATCTGTACTGTAAAGTAAAACAGCAGCCTAAAATACAATTTCTAACATTCACCTCTTCCCTGGAAATAGGTAGAATAAGGTTTAGTACTCAGGAATGGGGGTATTCTTTTGACTTGGGAAGGATGTAGATGAAGAGAGTTTGTTACCCATGAGTAGTTTTTTTATCTCCACATACTCTTGTCTCTGAAACATGGCTATGCCTGACCCCAATCTGTCTCTATAAGAGAGATGCACTTTCCATCAGAGTCCCAGCATTTAAAACTTTGATTTTATGGTGCTAATAGGATAACAGACTATGCATATGCACACTGTCAGGGCAAAGCCTGCAGTGAACCAGAAGGAACACAACTGACTATGCTTAAGGTGCAAAGAAGACTTCTCCACAAAAAAAAAAATTCATCACAGTTGTAATAATCACTGCAAGAGTAATTTGATTACACCATGTAATAATCAAAATAAATCCTCTGAGGTAGCTTTCTTTTATCAACAAAATGTAAAATGTCATAAATTTGCAATTATTTGGTCAAAGAAGGACATGTAACCACCTCTGATATTGGTGGTTAAGGAAAGCTATTTAGCCTGACACTTTATTGTCTATAAAGAGAAGTAACTTCAACTCTACTGTTGGATCATTGTGACGTGTCATAAATAGCCAGAATATGAAGAAGAATTTTGTTACAGAATAGAGAAAGAATTCTGTATTTCAATTTCAACATCTATTATTAGTTTACTACTAATAATATTACTATATCATGATAACGTTTCATGGATCTTACAGTACCCTCACCGGAAACTTCAATGTGTATATTAAAGTTATTTAAAATAGGTCTGAAACATGATCAGTAATTCAAATGGATTTAAACTTCATAATGGCTTCTAACCTTAGAATATTTTTTTAGTACAGAGGATATGAAGGTGGAATTAAGCTTAATTTAGAGAGCTATTAAAAAGCCCATGATTCTAAGCCAGAGGTATTTCATAAGGAATGGAACACAGCCAGTAAGGTAAAATCAGGCAAACCTAAACAACCTGCAATATATTTTTCTTATATTTTCAGTATTAAATCTAAGATTGGTTCTTGGGTTTCATTGTCTGAATAAGAGATTAGATTTCACACATTTATTTGCCATGACAAATTTAAACCAGTCCCTTTTATACCCTATGAAGTGAGGTACCAGTGGACTGCAGAGCCCTACAGCATATTAAATAAATAAATAAATAAATGCTGGCCTTCAGATACTTGCACAGTTAGAAATTGCCAGTTTCTGTTCATTTAAATTCAGGTTTTGTTGACATTTATGGGACTTTTCTATTTCTTTTATTTCTGCAAAAAGAGCTAGAGACATACAGGCTATCACATAGGTTTAGCAGAGATGAATATTTACCAGTATATTCAGCTGAAATATTAAATGAATTTATTCGTAATGAGTTGACATCTCTTTGGGGGTTCTTCCTGGAAAACATATACCTAATGGTGTCATTGTTAGAAAAATCTGGAAAGCTCCTTACATCCTAATGGAAAATGCCAAATATTTCTGCAAAGAAGTCCTAGATGTAGGAGCTTGATCTCACCCCAAAATAAAATCAAGGCATGCTGTGTAGCCACAGAGCTTAATGAGCACAGCCCAAATTTCAAATACCAGTTAACTGCCATAAATGAGAAATATAATCATGAATAATGCTGCTGAACAGTTTTGATTAATGTATACATGATAGAAGTTGCTCTATTTAAGAATAAGTCCTGAACATTAAGGAGGTAAAATTCTGTAATTTATGATGTACGTAGTTGTTAATGATAGTACAGAACAGTACAATATGTAGCATTAACTAACTTTATTTTTCATTAAAAGAAGTGCAAATCAGCTGTAGAACATTAATTCATGATGCAACGAGGCATCTGAAAAATTGTGATTATTATTCTGACTAGGAATGGCAAACTATTTTTGTTAACTATTTCACTGGCTGCATCTATCTACAATCCACTTTCTGTATCTTTTCATCTCAGCTGTAAATGTGGGATCTTCCACTGAAATTCTCACTCGGGAATGGGGCAGCAGTGTGAGTAGAGTGAGAACCCTAACCAAAGAAAAACTGAAACCAAAAGAAAACCCCAAACCCCAAATTATAACTTGACCTCTTTATACATTGTAACCATAATAAAGCCTGTCTGAAAAAATTGGTCAACTCTTAAGATGCTAGCCATGAAAACCTTATTCTTCAAATTATTTCAGTGATTCCAAGCCACTGCTTCTTCTTCACTGTTTTTAGACCAATTTTTCCATAAATCCATAAAGCATTTTAATTTACTGCAGTTGCCTTAGATACTGTAACTGATGACAGTTCCCATCCAGCAGTAACTCCTGTTGTGCCTGCAAGTTTGTTGTATTTTTTTTTTTTATTTTGAAGGTTACATACCTATTGTATTCAAGTGCAACTGTATCTTTAGGAGAGCAAACTCATCTATGACTCACAGTTTTAGCTAGGCCAGGTGTTAATGGTGATACAGCTTGGGGACCTCTGTTTCAAGTCAGGCTCCGTGTCTGCCATGCTGTGTGTTACAGAAAAACAGCAGCAATTCCTTATGACACATAATTCTTTTGGTTAAACTTTGTAACAGCTGGAAATTAGCTACAGGGAAATACTGCTATTTGTTTATTTTCTGGTTTTCTTGGTTTGTTTTTTTTTTTTTTAATATAACTATTACTCCATGTTTAGGTTTCTTTTTTCAAATTTTTTTATAAATTTTTTATAAGTAACAAAATGTAAACCAAGTTTTTCTAATAGATTCCTGGCATATGAAAATAGGGAAGAATATGCCTGCATATAATGGCACTTCCCCTCCACTGGCACTGCATGATCAAAAAGATTGTAATTCTACTTTGATTTCAACTGGTATCATGCAGGCTTGGGATTTTCTGTCATAGTCTTCCTTTTTCTGGTAAAGAGATATATGCCCAAGAGACTTGAACAGAGCAGTTTTACTCTGTTAGAGAATATCACAGCAGAGAATTCTCATGGGATGTACATCTGGGGCCTTGAAACTTAGGTTGTCTTGGGAGAGTGCTTGCATTGAAAGTCAAAATAATTTCAAAGTATCTCTGCCATGACAAGCTGCAGAAGTTAATTTCTGTGATTATGTTTTGAGTGTCAGAAGAGTGGTGGCTGGGTGCAGGAACACAAAATCTTTCTGAATTGGAATAGCTGAAAGCCTCTGTGCTTGCCCCCAAAACTAATTGCTCTTTCCCTTCTGTGCTGGAGAAATGCCCAAAGCAGCCACGTGCTGAAAGCAGATCCACACTGGCTCTCTGCAGGTTTGCAAATGAGCAAAGAGTGAGTTCTGGAGTGGTGGCTGAGAGGGCACACATCACAACAGAGTGAATCAATGTGAATATTACGCAGTGTGGAAAGTGTTTTCTTTCTTTTGATTGGGATTGTGCGTTTTCCCACTTGATCAAGTAAGAATTCATCAGAGATTGCTCCGCCCCTAAGTAAACAATATCAGTAAAATAACTGTGTTAGACACTGGAAGGCCATTCTCAAAAAGATGATTCTTAATTGTCTGCTGTGACATAGGGGAAAACAGGTGGGGAGATGCTGCCATGAGAGGATAATAATTGTGTTTATCTTTTAGAAGTGAAAGATTTATTACAACATTTTACCTAATGAGATGAAACATCCTTTAAAAGATATTCATTCAAATGTATATCTTGAAAACCAAAGTTAAAATAGCTGAAAGCAACACAGTTCAGAAAGAAGTCTGGGTGGCAGGAAGCAAGTGTATTTCTATTCACCAAAGAAATCAGAAAAACAAGCTTTGTGCAATTGTCTATGCAGTTATCATTCTCTGCACTTTTTATGTTGACTAAGGATTACTGTAATTCTTTTGATATCAAGAAAACTTTTATCCATACAAAACCATGCTGGAGAAAACCAGGCTAAAAGGATCTGGGACTTCATCATTAACGAAGTGGTTTTGTAAATACCAATGTGTCTACAAGTGTTTTAGATTTTATATAATATGATAGGTATGTTGTGTGTGTATGTAATGCATATTATGTTTACACACCATTTTACATGTCTATTTTAGGAAGCATTCAAATGAAACACATTTGTAAAGCACAGCATAATGTTTTTTGAATCTCTCATCTGAGTACCCATTCTGTCTGGCCTGAAGGCAAACCTTATGCATATGTGAGGTCTTTAACTGCTAACTCTTTAAGTGCAACATTTTATAGGACAGAAATATCTTTAAAAGTAATTGAGAAGTGATAACTCTGGGACTTAAATCTGTCTCTACCAAAGAAGAAAATCTAAGGGAGTTTAAACAGGGGTGATGGACCAAAGACTGGAGTAAATTCTCAATTTAGAAATATCATGTAAATAAGAAAGGACCTATGTAATGAATATAAACCTAACAGAGAATATTCAGTGGAACTGATGTGCATAGCTCTCCTCAGTCCTGCTGACTATTCAAGATGAAGAACTTAAATTATTGATTAATTCTTGCTCTGTCATGGTAGCCTGGAATAACAACCACCTGAGCAGTAACAAAAGTAATAAAGGACTTGGATTGTAAATTTAAAATAAAAATATTTCCTCTCATTGTAAATGATATTGTATGGAAACCACCTAACATAGTGAAGGAGGGAAAGAAATTGGAACTGATCTCAGAACATTATCTGGAAGGATCTTATTGTGAATGCTGAGTCTTAGGGGAGTTGTTTTTTATTCCTACAACTATTTTTCTTCTGTCACCTTCATTCTTCCTTTCTGCCACTTGCCTTTTATCAACTTACTTTCCTTCCCTCTGGCTCTTCTTTGCACTACTTTGTCCTTTTTCTTGTATCTCTGCTTTTTTTCATCCTTGCCTGTTTCTTTCTTGAGCCTACTCTTCAATCTCCTCTTTATTTTTTTTATTTTTGTTCAGAAACGGTTCTCTAACCACAACTTCCTAGTCTTATTTTATTCATAACTGTATTAATTCCTAAATATAGGGAAAAAAGGGGAAATTTCAAAGGGAAAAAAAAATGTATATAATAGCATAAATAAAGATGGAAGCCAAGCAACTCTGTTTTGGAAGGAGAGAAAAGTACCCAGTTTGCTTTTGGTATCTTTACATATTGTTCCTCCAGAGGATTTGTATGGCTGCATATTCATGAAGATTGCAGTTTTCTGTGAACTAAGTGATCTGAGTGAGGAATCCACGTGCAGTGCTGCAGAGTTTTGTGTTGGGAATACACTCACCCTTGCTCACTGTTCAGGATTCTGCAGCTGGAGAGAACAGGAAACAAGCACAGCCCCACACGCTTTGGGCTCTGAGACCCAGTGGTGCTTCTGTGTGCTTTCAGATATTAAAATAGGACAGGTATGACCCAGATACCTCCAGGCATAGGCATATTTTCTGTGGGAGCACCCCAGGACACTGTTGGAGAGCTCATGCAGCCTGTGCTTTTACTCAAGGAAGACCAACCAGCCCACATAGGATTAGAGGGGTGTTGACTAACACAACTGGGCCTGACTTGCCCACTGAGTGTCACAGTAGATACAAAAATCCCCCGAGCTCTCAAAACTCCCTCAAAAGAATAGGAGTTTACAGCAGATGGACACTTACTATTCTGTGACTGCATCATTTTCAATCTGGTGCTAGGATTCTGCAAATCACACTTGCTCTATTGTCAAACCATAGCTTAGATAAATCCCCAGACAGCAGAAGTAGTCATATATCATAAATGAGTCACTCATCAAAGAAATGCTAAAGCTGTAACAGATTATGGACAAATAAATGATTTCACTGTGTTTACAGGTTAGTTGTCATGGCTGTCATTCTGCTCCCCCTTGTTTTGACATTCTGCCCACTTTGCTTTTATTCCTTGCAATTTTGAAAATTCCATTTGGAAACACAACAACCAACCAAACACCCATGACTACCTCAACCCCAAAAACATTTCTCTGAAAACGTAAGTATATCTAGGTAAGAGCTGAAATCATTGCTAAATGGCAGCTTCTGTTCCCCTGGGAATCTTTGAGCATTGCTTATAAGAGAGCAGAACTGGGATAATGAGATAAGACTTCTGTCTCTCCAACAGTAAGTATAGTGTCAAAAAGTGCTTCCAAAGCTGATCACTTTCCCTGCTATTTGTCAATGCAGAAAAAAAATCCAGTTTGTAGGGTTTGCAAGAAATGCCTTTGTCCTGTCAGCAAAATGGCACTGAGAAGTCTAGCTAAGGCTGAATTTTAATATATTTATGCCTTTATCAATACAAATATATAGGCATTAACCATCTAGGTTTGTCATCTAAATAAAAACACCTATCCAAACAGAGTATATTGACACTTTATAGAACCAGTGATGATCCCTAATGAGTGTTGCAGGGTGGTGTTTACAAAGTGTTCTCAATGTGCCTTCACTAGAAGAGACTGGTAAGGCTTCCAGCCTGTTGCCAATGTGGCTTTCCTAGAATATTGTTCGGAAATTGTGGAAGAGATTTGATTATTTACAGTCATAAAATCCAAGATTTTAATGCAATATCTCTTCACATAGAATGTACCGTATTTTTGTTAGTTTAGAAGTGCTGCACACAGTGAGCTTTAACTGAATTTACTTGATCTCTTTGGTTGAAAAGAGAATGAGAAGGAAAACTGTTCCTTGAAAAATCTTGCTGCTTCTGAGTTTGAAGAGAGATATTCCGAAGTATTTGGGTAATTAGAAAGCCTGAAACAATTGGCTGGGAATTAGTGAATTTTTGAATTAGGGAATTATTTCAGGCTTTGCTGGCAACCATGATCAAGCATCACAGGAAAGTCTTGTGTCAGCCCTGAATCAATTCCATGAATGTCTTCTGCAAGAGGTGCTTCACTCCTGCTTTGAGCATCTGAGCATCTCAGGGCAATGGGATGATCTGTGTTTGCCTAAAAGCATCAGCATTATTCCTTAGAAGTGAGACAAGAGTCTCAATAAATATCAATAAAGGTATTGATACTCAAACCACAAAAAAGGAGCCTGAATATATCTATAAGTGCATTGGTATGCCCTTTAATCTGAGAAAAAACACTGAAGAGCACTTAATTCTACTGAAAATCAGATTCTGCTGTCAGTTATATAGCCAGTGGATCATGAAACTTTCAACCTGTTCTTAACATTGTCTTCTGAATACTGCTAAATTCCTGACTGAATTACTTCTTTGTCTAAAATGTCATTAAAATAAGAATTTCATTTTTAGTTCAGATCAGTAGAGAACAGTTGCCTTTTTACAGCAAAACAACTGAAAGCATTATTCACATATTTTCAGATCTCCCACCCAAAAAAGTGGAAAAATCTAACATTATCTTAATTTACATTGTATTACATTAATAACTTCTTTAATGTCCAGAGCAAAATGTGCTTAATATGCTAAATCCAAACTCCTTTCCATCCCTTTGGATTTAACAACCAGTTTCAAGTGCTGTAACTTAGAATATGTAATTTAGTTGTTCTTGACTAATAAAGAAGTAGTAGAAGAAATTACTTTAGCAATGGATTCTTCAATTAATGTTCAAGTCCATTGAGATTCATCATGAAAATTCTAGGTGTGTGCATACAGCATTAATCAGCCCCCTTGTTGTTATTGGGGCTCTTGTATACAATAGCCAAGCTCTCCAGTTACAAAAATATTTTCAGCTAAAGCACAGCAGACACACTAATGAATGACAAGGGAATGTATTAAAAAAAAAAATTCTTACAGCTAGCTGAAATGTTTTGTCATTATTCAGCACTTGGAATAGAGCAAGAGACTCATACTGATCCTTCAAATAGGACCAGTGCAGGAGAAAAGTAGAATAAGTCAGTAAAATGCACTGTAGAAAATAGGTATTTCTAGAAAATTCTCACAAACTTTTAGTAAAATGCTGGTGAAGTTTCCCAAATTTTAGGTTTCTCTGAATAAGAAATATGGCTTTAAAAAAACCACTTCTTGGAAACGTCTAACTGAGGGGCTTTTTTTGGTAAGAAGCCTGCATGCACTTCAGACACAAACTGACTTGAGAAATACTCTCGATGGAAGTTTTCTTCAACTAAGCAAGAATAGCAATTGTTGTTATGAAGCACCTGGTCCTATGGAAGGACAAGCATGAAGGAAACACAGCCACAGCAGAGCACTTGTGAGTTACTCACAAACTGGTACTGTGAGAGAATAATATCCCTCATTCCTTGAAGTTTGTTTCCTTGGTTGAGATCCCCAGAAAATATCCATTAGAAGAGCTGTAGTATGCTGCAGTGTTAGTTTTTTAATGCCCTCTGTTCCAGCTACATACCTCACCAGATTGAAGTTCAAGAACCATTATGAGATTTACAAAATGCAGCATTTCCTCACACATTTCTGTCTCTTCAGACACCCTGTATCTGATTAATGATATTCCTTGAAGGACACTGAAAACAGATTTCTCATTAACAAACTGGCTTAAGAAGAAAATAGCCCACTAAACCCTGAAGACATGAAGCTACTTTATTCTCAAACAATAAAGGTTTGCTCTGGTTTTAAACCTTAAAGTAGATTTGCCTTTGTGTGCTCTGATCTCTTGTCAGTAAAAGTCAGTGAACAAAAGACCTTGATTTCTTTCCTCTTTTACAGTCCTCTTAGCACATTTTTAACAGTGTTCCGCTGTTCATTAAGTTATGGAAGTCTTACTTTTGTCACATCGTGAGACTACCATAGTTTTCAGTAGATTATATAATCCTCTGCATATTTTTCCTGTCAATGAAAATCCAAATCAAACCATCTGTGATTTTTTAAAAGGAATTTGACAATCTATTTTGAAAACACTTAAAAGTGTTTTCCATCAATAAAACAGCATAGTTTTTAAATTAGTATCAATATATATGAATCCTTCTGACATTTATTTGGGCAATCTATGACCATGACATCGAGGTCTAAAGTTTTCAGGTTATAAATGACAGCACAGAGTTAACCTTTCACCTGAATCCCAGTTAGAAAATGGGAGCATGGATGTATAACAAAATAATACTGACAATGTAGTGAATTTCTATGATGCTAATATAACTGTTTATAATTTTGCCAATTTTCTAAAATTACATGATTGACTTGCTCAGAACTATCAGGTAATATTTGAAATAAAGCAGCTATTTCCTTCCCAACTGCAACTGTGAAAGTCAAACTCAAATTAGGTGATGTACGGTCCAAAACCAAATTATTATCTCTGCCCTAGGGAGTAAAAAAGAAAAAAAAGATGGAGATCAGAGAGATGCAAACATGTTCAGGAAACACAGAAAAGCACATGTGGTGATTTTTGTCATGAAAATCTGTGGTCTTATTGTCTCAAGCAGCCCATCTGTTGTCAATACTTGTAGAAGTATTGTGGAAAGAGAAATCTGAAGTGTTTGAGTGAAAGCCATGAGCTAACTATGTGACTGGTTAGAAAGGGTTTTTCCATAGCCAGAGGGGCAGCCTGGATGAAACAGCAATACATTTATTTGAAAATTGAATGAGCAGTTGGTGAGTACTGCCCTTACCAGGTTGCTCTGATAAAAGCTGAATCTCCTGTTGTGGAACTAGAATAGGATGAGGATTGAAGTTCTGGACACGAAGACGTATAACTAATAGTTCTGTATGATGGAAAAAGCAATCTGGTAGAAGATTGATATGAATTGTAATCAATTTACCAAGAAAAGGATATTTGCACCAAGATTCAGAACGTCAGCTGATCCAATCATATTGACTAAGATGCAAGGAAGGTACCTGGTGGTTATTGAGGTCCAGGAGAGTGAAAGAGTGGGTGAGCTGTAACTCTGTGGTTCACTGTCATTGTGTCAGTGCACCCTGAGTTAATAGGGTGTAGTTCTAAAGGATTCACAGAAAATCAACTTGACCTGGCACCTACATGAGCAGTGAAATGATTTGGCAGTATTTCTAGCCATGGGGCATTTTCCCTTCTTTTTGTGAAAATGTATTTGAGTATCAATCATCCCTAGCATGTCTATTTATGTAGTAGAAGGGAAATTTACAACAGCATTAGCGGGATCCCCCAGAAGCCATGAGGAAATTCCTAAAAAACCTCTGGAGTATTCCTAAGTGGCATTTATGAGCGGGAGGGTGGTGGTATTCCTGGGATCTATTAAGTGATTTTCTAGAAAGTAATGGAAAAGGTCTGTAAGTAGAAAAGAAATTCCTAGGGAGCAGCATTAATAAATTCCTAGAAGGAATCAGTAATATTTCCATAAAAGTCTAGAGGAAATTCCTAGGGAATAACGGGAGTATTAGTGGAAAAGAAGAGGAAGTATCTATAAAGAATCCTAGGAAGCAGTTGGGAATTTCCTAGGAAGCCTGTAAAATTCCGAGCAACCATGTAGACAAAATTCCCAGAAAGCAACAGGGAGGATTCAAGAAAACACATTGAAAATTCTTAGAGACCAGTAGAAAAAGACCTGGAAAGCTTTGGGAAGTTTCCTGGACGAAAGTACTGAGAAAATTTTAGAAAGTAGTGGGCATAAGAAAGCAACTGAAAAATTCCTAGAAAGTGCAGGAGATATTTCTGAAAGCCTGTGGTAAAAAATTCTCAGAAAACAGCAGGAGCATTGCTAGAAATCATCTGAAAAATTCCTAGGGATGAACAACAAATTTTCCTGGAAAGCAGAGAGAGAACTGTTAGAAAGCATAAGCCTAAGTGAAATTCCTTGAAAGATGCTACAGAACACTTTTATTGAATGTTTAAGGATAAAACCAATCTTTGGGGATGCCTGCTAAGCAAACAGACACTGGCACTATAAGAGTTTAAATGTGTTTGGTGTTGCTGTAGTTCTGGCATGACTTGAATGTGCAAATTCCTGCATAGAATGGTTTCAAATAGGTGTTCGGTGTTCTTGACGTCTGGATAGTTACTGTTGGCTGTTCCAGGGAAAAGAGATCGATGTTAATGGGGAGCTCCTTTCAGGATTCAGGTCCAAGCTAATATAATATTTCTCTTCTAGCTGTAGAACATGCTGAGAAGAAAGAATTGCCTTACCTGAGAGTTTGAAAGACTCCCTGATGATATCCCATTAGCTCTCAAATTATTGCTGCTTTTCATGAGGTTCAAAACCTGCAGTTCCTAGCAGACTGCTTCTGCAGAGATCACTTTCTTTCACTGTACTTCGAAGACATGCTCAAACTCCTTGTGGACATCTGTTAGCAACAATTACTTGTAAAAGCAGTAAACCTTAATATATGTGAGACACTGTAAGCTGATAGAGTTTGTCTGCAATTCTCACACCAGACTCCTCAGAATGTCTAGGTTTGGGTCTTGCTTTATGCATAACTTAGCAAGGATTAAGAGAAAAATGTTTCTCAGTGGCCTGAAGTAGCTTTGCACTATTAATATGTGATCTTGAAAGGAAGCCTACCAACTCAGAAAATGAGCTCATGTGTGAGTGGTAAGAAATGGATGTTAAGAAAGTATAATAAAGACTTTGTGCCCCTCTCACCTTTGATTATTCTTAGTTCATTCTCAAACCCCTTTCTGTGTTCTTTTGTACTCTTGTATTGTTAGGGTACTTTCTGTCTCTGTATGTCTCTCACTGCTGGAGTTTCCATACCTGCTAGGAATGATTCTTTCGTCCCTCATTCCCTGTGCAATTTTCAATGCCTCATTCATCATGAATCCACTCTTTGCCTCTCTTTGCCTGAGCTGATTCCAGCATGGCACATCCCTTAAGGTTTCCCATCTAGTTTTCTCTCTTTGTGGTGACCAGTGTCATTCTCTGCCTCTGACTGAACTGAGCTGAAGCTGAAGGTGTTGTGTTGATCACATCCATATTTTCATAGAAAAACAACTCCTACAGAATCATTAATGGTGTGATTTTGTAGATTATTGCATGCTGCCTGTGTCTTAAAAACATATAGTCAAGGAAGGTTACAGGAGTGTACTCTGCTGGTCATTTAGAAATGGCCAAACTCCCAGCAGTGCACAAGCCATTTCAAGTTAAAAAAAGTAAATAATAATAAAAAGAAGGATGTTATATTCACACAGAATCCTCACCAGGTTTTGTCAGTATATGAAAACCAGAGCTGCAAATTGTTAAACAAAATTAGACAAGATAATTGCTGGCAGACATTAAAACAGTAGTTCACTTGCTCTAGCATTGCATTGCTGTTATTGACTAGCAGCAGCTTTTTCAGAGGTTGAAATGATGCACTCATCTCTGTCCTCAAAAGAAAAATATTATTTTTTATCTACCAGGTAGATAATGTTAATGCTAACCTTAGTGTTAACAGGTCATATATTTCAAAGCCTTTATAAAAATATATCTGTACTTTCTGTATTGCATATTTGAAGAAGTGAAAAATGTGTATCTATAAATAGTCCTGGTAGCTGACTATTAATAACTCTTGTTATTTTTCTATGGACACACCAATATATAGTAACTTTCTGACAAGTATAGAATTTCTCATTGGTTTTTTCCACCAAAGGCTTGGTTTTTAGAATTAAATGCAAATGAAACACAGTATAAGAAAATGTAAACTGAAAAACTTTTCAAATATCTTTCAGAGGGAGCTGAGGACTTTCTTTCCTTTAGTACTCCTTTAGCTCTTATAAAGCCTTGCTTTTGAAATTGTCCAGTGCCTGCATTTTTCTTCTGGTTTCCTACTAGCTTTGGTGTAAATAATTTAAAATTGTGTGGTATAGCTAAGTGGTGATGGATAGGAAAGGAAATGACTGCAAGAAATAGAAGGATAATTCTGCATTTCTTCCTTCTTGTCCCTTGTTGTGGGAGTTTCTGTTTACTTTAACAGTGAAGGTGTGATGGGAGGTCTGAGTGGAACCCATTAATGCAATTCAGTCTTATACAAAAGCACAATGGAATACCATAATGTGATAGATCATACAAGTATTTCTTAAAAAATAATATCCGGAATCATAAACCCTTAAGAAAAGTGGAATTTTGCTTGCACTTACATGGGTCGACAAAGGACCTGTAAAAGAAAAAGATGAAACACAGAGCTCATTAAGTATAAATAGCGTATTGCATCCAGTTTTCAAAATGCAGTAGCTTCCCATATAACATAACATTTTTAAAAGGATATGGTTCTGCCTTTGAAGGAGAGAGATTTGAGCTCCAGGGAATGGGCTTTTTTCACCCTTTCTTTATTGCAGCCTGCCTTTCACTGTGTGTGTTGTTTCTAACCTTAGTTCTGAACTGAATCTCATTTAGTAACACTGGAACACAGGACAAATACAAATGATGAAAAGTTACCTATATGAAAGTGCATTCCTAAAAGCATTAAAGTAAAAAATTGCATCAGAAAAATCACCTCGAAGCCAGACCAGTAATTGAAGAACTCATTTCTTAAACTAGATGTCAGTACTCCCAGCATGACTTGGTCTCCAAACTGCAGTGCTTAAATTGCGAAAACTCCAACTAAAGGCATTCCTAAAATGGTGTGTGCATGAGGAAAAAAATTGTCAGTATTGCAGTCTGTGGTGCCATGATTGATAAAACCACAAAACTATAGAAATAAATTATTCACAGAAAAACCGCATATTCCTAATGAAAAGAATACAGTGTCAATCTCATGGAGTTTTATTCTAATGGAATCAATGATGAAAATTAAAAAGATCAGCATAACAAACTGTAAGGTATCAGTAATTTTTGGTAGTGGGTGCTTGAAGTGGAGTAGTCTACTCCTATCATGGGCTTTGAACCAACCAACATCAGTTTCCTGCTTAGGCATGCAAGTAATTTCCCAGTTCCGTGACTTGTAACCAAAAGTAAGGCTATCAATGGTTTTTGTCGTCTGTTTTAAGGGTCTTTTGGAAACACTTCCAAACACCGGAAAAGTTTGTTACACTACCATGATTAGCTATTAAATGGGCAGAATAATGACTGTTTTTCTTGTTCAGGTTGTTAATTAGTTAGTTTTATTTAATTGCAAGGTGTCTTGTATCACAGGAAAAAGAAGATCTGAAACTCTGATCTCTTTCCTTGGGTGTTCTAGCATCTGTTTGAACTTATCCCATTACCTGTTTGAATTTGGATAACTTGTTCTGCCCCTCTGCATTTTGGTTTTTTCCTTTCCTTTCTTTGTGTGCCATGTTCAGACCAGTGAGTTCTTTGGAGCTGGGACAGCAGGAAGCAGGCTAGGGGTCAAGTCTGTTTTCCATAAAATTAATGTTAGAACTGATCAGATCTAATCAGGAAAGAAGGTACTTGATATTAAAAGAAGAATGAATGTGTACAGGGAAGTGGTATTATATTCCATCATGCGTTGGTATAGGGCTTTCTTGTTGCTTGTCCACAATGTTGTAAGGGCTTTTCAGTATTTTTTTTTAAATCTTAAATATTTTGGATGAGTATGTACTAAATATAACTTGGTTTAGACTACCTTTCTTCTGTGCAGTTTCACTGAAATCATGGACTTCATGAGTTCTTACTGGAGCTTTGACCCTTTCTGTTAGGTCAGCATCTGTAGACTTACATGAAGATTTCTAAAATACCATCTTTACCTTTTTTCTTTTTCTTGGGTTGGTTTTTTTTTTGGTTTTTTTTTCTGACACAGATATATACTGGAAGAAAAAGAGCTCACAATCCCTTGTGCTTCTATATCTGGTTCCAGAAGTCATCCATTACAGCACTGACGGCTTCTAAATAGAAGCTGAAGGTGTTAATTAATTAGTTTGCACACTGAGAGCCATCAGTAATTGCAGTTTTCAGGAGCAATGGTAAACATCAAGGTGGGAATACATTCAAATTATGAAAAGAAAGAGTGAAGAGAGGTTGTATCAATGGTGATCCAAATAAACCAGACTGCTTAGAAATAGGATAGTTTAATATCAAATGTCAAAACAAAACCAAAAAAAGCCTGCAAAAATCCAACCCCAAAATAAGAAATTGTAGGATGAAATAATGTTTCACTACTACGCTTTTCGAAGAGAATATTTTGTTGTCATTACCAGAGAGCTGAATTAGTTTCAGTGTTACGTTGCCATGCCAACGGAAGACTCGTCAGCTTGTTTGCTCCTGCTGTCAGAATAATACATTTCTAAGTTTAGTCCTCCGAGTAAGCCAACTGTAGCCTGAGTGAAACACCACAGGCTTCTTTAAGAATTAAAAACAATATCTTCAAATACATGAATATGAAATGATCAGAAGACAAAGATTAGCTCATAGGCAGAATAGAATTAGTTTTGGGTTTTTTTAAAAAGTGTCTTCGTTATTAACAAAATGTATAAATAATCAAATAATTAAAGGAAAAATTTATTTTTGTTTAATTTGGTATCACAGTGATGGATGTTAGTTAACAAACAGATTGGGAATTCTCTGAAGGCTTGACAACTGGCACTAGACCAAGGTGTGATTAATTACTCAGTGCAAGAGTTGATAAAGCCAAAATGTGTAGAGTTTCCACATATATAACAGTTATCTGAGTAGACTGAGTGAAGAATCCTTGGCACAACCCAGCAGATATTACCAAATGTAAGTCAGTCCATCCAGTGATACTCCCTGCTTCCCTGGTACAAAACTGTACAAGCTAGAGACATTAATATTAATCCAGCTCTTGACATTGATGTAACACCCCTGGAACCTGGACATCAGCTCTTCTCCAGCATTTATGGTGGTAGCCACCAAGGTCCTTTTCTCATTTTCCTCACCATGAAAAACTGATTTTACTGAGTTTTCAGACGGCTCCATTCCACAATTTAGCTTATGTTCTTTACCTGATCAGGCTTTTACTCCTGCCTCCATCAGGTACATTTTAGATGCTTGTTTTTGATTGAAGACCATCATATTTCAGTAACCCATTTACGTAGACAAACTCTCAGCACATTTTGTAGCTGCATCCTGCATACTAATGAGAATGGGATAAAAAGATAGCTGATGGTACCTCTGCACAAGGAAGCTGGAGGTATAACAGTCCCTGGAATTTCAAACTTATCTCTGTTGGAACAGGACAAGGAACAGAATCAAGTCCTGAGTAACAAGGTGAGGATGGTGTGGGAATAAATATATGGTACTTGCTCACATAAGAGGTAGCTGATGTCCTTGGTGAATACTGAACCAGAACAAACACCGCTGTGTTATAGCTACCCAGGGATGCAACTGAAGCTTAACCTAACACAAATTTCTACACTGCAAATTAAAGAAGGCTAAATTAGGGTAACTACATCTAAACTGATGATACCAAAAGCACTGCCAGATTTGCTTTGGTCTAGGTGCATGTTCTTGCTCTATCCCAGCCATTTATGTGGCAAGTCCTGACACACCAGTTCTTTGCCCTGCATATGCATGATTTTGATTTTAGAGGAGGAAAACCTAGATCAAGGATCTGGAAAAAAGCTGTGGTTGACCAGCAGAAGACTGGGAGTCTGACATGCCTTGTGGTACAGACTGGCAGCTCAGTGCAATAGGAATTTGGATGACTTTTCATTGACTTTTGGGACAGGTTGAAGGGTCAAAGAAGATCTGTGTGTTCTTGTGACTGTAAGGAACATCTAGAATTTTCATAGAAGGGACAGTATACCTTAGCATTGGGGTAAAACCAGTGTCTTCAGAGATCAGAATAAATTCTATGTTTATATGTTGCAGGGGGTTTTTTGCAACAAAAAGGCCTATTCCCTTGTCATTTGCATCTAAAGTTACTATATGATACAATCATTTTCAGAGATGGAATAACATATCCTGATCCAATATGACAATACCTATGTTTCTGTTTAGTATTTGAATTGAGTAAGGACGCTGTGATGAGTAAGAGCATCTAGAATTAGGCTCCTAATAAATATAAATGATATATTTTATTTGTTGTCTAATTTATTGCTCATTTATGTGTTCTTCTTTGCATGAGTTAGCCTTTCATGCTAATTTCTCTGACAGCTGGATTCATCAAAAGGATAACCAGGAGATATTTTTCGTTTTAACAAATATAAATGGCAACCCGGTGCTTCCTTATCTGTTCCATGAAGCATAGAGAATAGCTTTTGGAGTAATTACTAGGTTTTGTTGTTTAAAAAAGAACAGAGGGGGGTTAAAAAAGACAAAGGCGGCAAATTCAAAAATACTAGGTCATAGAATTCAGATCCAGAGAAAGCCTATTAATTAATTGAATACATCTCCTGTGCAAAATAGATGTAGAACAAATTGGGGTCCTGTTAAGTATAAATTGATTATGCATCTGAAAAGAGTTTGATAGTATTCAGTTTTAATACAGTATATGCTTAATTCTGCTCAGTGAAGTCCTCTATAAAATTTTACATGGTTGAATCAGAACTATTGCAAATTAAAATGTTAATATGACTTCTGTGTGTCATTAGCAATTTTAGGGGTTTTTTTTCTGATGTGTGTTAGCCCCTGGATATTGCATGGTAAAGATGAGAACTTAACTGGCTTTTAGGCTAAAACTAGTAATGAGAAAACTATTGTATTCTGTTGCATTTGTAATCAAGCAAGAACATCAATTTTAGCTGACGTGGGAGAGAAAACTCGTGCTATAACTTCAGAGAAAACAATGCCCTATCTCTCTGAAAGAGAAGCAAGAAATTCTCACATGCCAAAGTCCTTGAGAGAAATGAGAGGAAATTAGACAGAAAAATCTGCTAAAAAAACCTCTACTATTTATTGTTGATTTTCCTCAGAAGAGTACATCAGGATGGTTAAATAATCATATTAGGACTTTATCTTGCATAGATTTTATTTGTCTGCATATGTGTAATGCAGCTCTAAGAAAAGCTCTATTCTTTGTGGTTCTTTGGCATATTTAGATTTATACCAGGGGCAAACCATTCTTCTTTGTTAGAGGGCCTGACCGTAAGGCGCCAAGCAGAGTACATCGGTTGGTCCTGGAGATGCAAAAAGCAGAGATGCAAAGTCATCAGGGTCTAGTTTTCCCTCCCAGCCATTCACTCAAGCCTTGGATCCATGTGCTGTCCAATGTGCTTCAGCCACACGGTAGTTTAAGGCAAGCTGTCCTTGTCTGCCAGCTGCAAGTCCAGGTTGAGGGCTGCAGAAGGGAAAATCCTGATTCACACCCAGCCAAGTCCTCACTGGGGCATGGTGGGGCTCCTGTGCTGTGCCCAGCCAGCACCCACCTATTCCAGGTACTGCAGAGCCAGCGTGGGAGGTAAAACATCAGCTCCAGGGTGCTCACACCATGTCTCATTTTGGCCAAGTGTTGTCAGACTGCACTTCTCTGGTACCACGGGTGGCAGCCCAGTGCCAGGAGCCCTCTGCATAGAGTCACACCCACTTAGGCTGTGCTTAGCTCTGGTGCCTGCCTGCATTTCTGAACCCCAGCATCCAGGACTACAGGGCTGACGGTCTTAAGAAGGCAATTCTATAGGCACAGCAGGTAAAGCTATCTCCTGTGCCTTCCCTGAATCCAAACTAAATGAGTGCCTGCTAGGAATAAATGTATCATTCACACAAAGGAAAACCATGCATGAGAATTGTCCAGGGAATTCTGTGTTTAGCCTCAACAATGAAGAAAGTTATTTTTAGTATGAAGGATGCATTTTTTACTAGTAATTTGTTTCTTTTCCAGTTATATGCAAATCTTCATCTATGCATATTGAATGCAAATGTAATTATATGCATTGAGTAAATTTTTTCTTGGAGTAGGGAAAGTACCTGTATTCTTCAAGCTGTATTTCAGTTTATTCTTGGAAGATTTTGTGTGGCATTTATGCTTTGACCTGCCCCTGGAATTTATAATTTTTACTTATGCAAGGAAAAAGTCTACAGTTGGATGAAGGAATAAAAAAATCAAAGCACAAGATAAGAGGTTAATTTATAAATAAGTAAATAAAAAGACAGGGTCACTGTGCTATGCCTTAGTAGTATGAATACACTAATTTGTTCAAGTTCCAGGGTACCTAGCTGAGCAAAAGTTACATACAATTACTTTAAAATTAATGCAATAAACAAATGGGTTGGAACATTAAAGGAGATTGTATTTCCTGCTCTACGTGTTTTAGTTTTAATTTATTTCCTATTTAAAAATTAAAACCAAGGATTTCATGAATAAAATTGGTATTTTTTAATCAGGCATAAATTCTGTATCTTAATTAATTCTGCAAGGAATTTAATGTATCAGGTTATTAGAAAACTGACAAAGCAGGCAAAAAAAGAATTTTCACTTTTAAAATGCTGTTTTAGTGTCTCATAGTTGGAGCTTCTTAAAAGTGATTATATCATAAGGAAAAGAGTAGATTTTAAATGTTAAAAGTAGTGCAACTTTGACACCCGTTTCCTGTTTTGAAAGCTTCCCTCCTACATAATTCGTTCTACTCAGAATCACTGATGAAGTGTACATTCAGCAGGGAATATAATGCACCATATGTAGGAATTCTGGTAGGATTGTGTCTCACAGAGTGCGGTGGCACAGCCAGAATGATCCAATGCCTCACAGAGTGTGTGCATGGGATCACTGGTGCCCACGTCCGTCTGCCCAGGAGCAGCAGGAGACACGCTCTGCTGGAAGGCACCTTCCTCCTCTGGAGTAAAGGGTGGCAAAGAAAGGTGCTTCTGGAAATGGCCAAGTGTGGCAGTGTTCCTCTGCCACTTTTGAAACTCATTTCTACATTTTAGCAAATTTTACCTCTTTTAGAAAACAGTCTAAGGGGAATTCTTGGAATCCTTCAATGCATAACAAAGATTCAGCATGCTCTGGCCATGAAGGAGAAATTGATGTGAGGTTGGCAGTGAAGGGGAAGCAATCAAAGACCTTCTGGATGTTTTTGTAAATACCAAATCATTGCTTGTATGAAATCTCCTTATCTAGATATGTTTTATATAAGCCATTAGAACTCCTTGACTTGGAGCTTTCCCGTGAATACCTCGTAACATAGAGAAGGAGAGTGTTAAAACCTCTATTCTGTCCCCAAAAGCTCAGCCAAACTGAAACCATGAATAAGTGCCATTAAATGTCTACCAATGATTTTTTTTTTTTTGTTATGCCAAGGTCACTGCTTTTCAAAGACAGTAGGAGGAGGCTGTACACCTCTAAACACAGGTAGCTATTTCACATGTGTTTCACTGTAACAATCAATCACACGCTTGGAATTTCAGGCCCACGGAATCCTTTCTTTCAAGAGACTGGCCTAAAGGTTTTACTGCTGAAAAAGCAGCTGTTGAAGGCAGCTTTTTTCCTGACAGCCTGTTTGATTTTAGAATGACATATGGGAGAAAAGGGAGGGAGATGGTGTTCTTGTTTCCCAAGGAACCAGCCATGTGCACATTCCTGTACTGGAAGTGCCACTGGATACATTTCCTCTCCATCAGAGAGCTCTGCTGGACAAATTGTGAGGGGTGTTGGAAGTGATAAAAGGAATGCATCACTGCATATTTGCTTTACAAGCAAGATACATAAACAGAATGTTCTCTCACAGCCACTATGCAGAAGCATCCCTAGTGCTCTTATAAAAATTGATTTGCCCTTTAAAGCCATGTGGAGTCTGAAATGACAGGATTTCAGTCTCCAAAAAGGGGATTAAGGACCTGGTCTCCTGGTAATGCTGACAGCCCTCTAACACCATGTGACTTGACTGCCACAACCAGTACCAAGATTTTGATGCTGTCACTAAACAGAGATATAATAGATAAAATCATCAACAAAGATGCAGTGATTTAAAAACATATGTGTATATACATTTTAGAGCTGCATAATTCATAATTAGGTTTAATTTTCTATAGAGTAATAGAGAAAAGTGAAGTCCATGGCAACCAAGCAGCTATCGCACCAAGAGGATGGAGCAAATCCTTTTAATGAAGAGTGGACACTGGACTAATAATGAAGTGGTACAAAGTCTGTGAAAACCTGAAAGTTACTTATCTGAAACTAAGTTGTAACTCTATACAGAGTACAAGTGTGCTCTCAACACTGTCATTTAATCCTGCCCTTTCAAAAAGCTGAAGTCTGGAGCTGTAAAATGTGGGTTTGTTCAGCAGGATAGACACCAAGCACTGAAAAAACCACAATAATAATAAATGCTGGAATCTTTGTTTCCTGGCAGGTGGTTGTAGCTTCATGCTTTCACTTAGAGACTTTTTAAATCTGCTGGAATGAAAAAAGAAAAAAAAAAATATTCAGCAAAGATTCTTAGGTAATTTTCATGAAACAGAGTCCAAATATTACTCCTGTTATTTTGGCAAATATTATCTTAACCCTCGTTAGAGGGAAAAGTAAATCCCATTTTAAAAAGCTGCTGAATAAGGATACCTACAGTAACAAAGAGATCAGTGCAAACATCAAATATAAATTTCATTAAAATGTGTATTTAACAAATATTTTAAAATATTCTTCTGAATATTTAGCTTTAGATTTTTTAATTTGGAAGCAATATTTGACAGTATTTTGTTAAAATAAAATCAAACATTGTAAACAGCCTTTAGCAAAAATGTGGGAAAAAATACCAATACCAACAACATTTTAGTAACAGATGGAAAGAACATGAAATAATATGTCAAGCAAACTTCCTGTGATTTTGTGTTAAACTAGAGTCTTTCTAACACTTAAAAATATTGCATGTTTAAACTCAAAGATTTTCTTTGAGTAAAATTTAGTTTACTATGTTTTGAAAAATGAAGTCCCCCTTTTTTTTGCCCTCTTCCATTTTCTACTGCCTACATAGTATGGCGAAAAAATAATTACAGTAGAGACTTGACACATTTGGGAAGCATAATGAAAATTAAAGCCTCAAGTAACTTACTTGTTCTTTAAGGAATAGAAAAATCAGTAGCAAGGTGATACATGTTTATTGGTGTTCTTCCTCTTCAGAAGCATATTGAGTTCAGAAGATATTTTCTTGCTCATAAGTGCTAGAGTATTAATAATAAACACTGCCGAATAAGCCATGGGAGAAAAGATAAAGATTTTGTAGTTCTCAAATTTAAAAGCTGATCTCAGTAAGAAATGTTCCCTGGATGATATTTTATCTCTGAAACTGCTTTACCACACTGAAGAGCAATGGTTCTCTCAGAATTTCTCAAGCAACTTTTTGAGGAGATCTGCAATCTCACTATTTTTCAGTGACAGAAAAGGTGTTTGTTAGAAAAGATAAAGACAAAAAATTGTCCAATTGGCTTTGCAGATGTCATGTTCAGGATTAAGAAATACCAGGCAGCCCAGCGTGCTCTGCTTGAAGAAAGATGGTCCTATTTTCAAGGGTCATCTGCTTTCCATTCTTTGAATAACTAGTTCATCATGACTTTCTTTAGGAAGTTATCTCACAGTCATAGCAGATCCCATTATCAGCAAGTTTACTGTGTTATTTAACTTACTTCCTCAGCCTTATTTCATTTTTCCTAGTTTCTGTTATCTGTGACAGGATATGTAGGGCTTGCAGCAGACAACAATGCATCAAGAGAGAAAATGATCTAAAGTATTGTGACTTTACCTTGTCAGCAAAACTGCTGCTATAGCTTCTTTGGACTTTTTTTTTTCCTCACAATGAATGCAGTTTTATGTTTCTTCAGGATCCTGTAGTTTAAATCCTGATGAGGACACTCAGGATATTAGTAGTGTTACTTTCTTCCTCCCACTGCCCTTAAGAGTATAATCAGAAATATAAAAACCTTTACATACAGACAGACATCAGTAAGTAATTAAAAGCACTTTTTTGTACACTCTCTTTTTTTGGATCTTCAGAGAGACACACACAGAGAGATAGCCTTACAGTTTTGTTGCTTGGGCTTTGCTCATTTGTTGCCAGCTTTTTGGCACAACATATTTTATTTACTTCAGTGTGTGTAAGGTCGGGACTTGCAGGTAACTCCCAAGCAACTTTGCAGCTGACATGTCAGACAAAACCAGTAGCAGTGATGCTGCAGTGAACATGTAATCAAGAGTATTAAGCCAAATTAGGACCTAATTGTTGACCTAATGATGAAAGTACCACTTCTCATTGACTGTTCCCCAAGGCTGGTTGTGTTACGTGACTGAATTTCCACTGCTGCTTATGTAAAGGACAAAGAGAAGAACAGCCACTGCATCACAAGCTGAAACAATCGTATAATAAATTCACACATCTGGATTACCTTAGATTTACAGAGATAAGAATTCTGAAGTGAAAGTGAGATGTACGTGATAAGGTAATTACAGGGGGAAACCTTATCTAGCCTCATGGATATCACTAGGAAGTAAGGGCACTGAGAAATGGGAACCCTCAAGCTCAATTACTTTTTAGTCTCTACTTAGACAGGATGTTCACAGAAGTCAAGTCAAACCTGTACAAACCCACCCATCTTGGATTTATGTGCCTTTGATAAAGCAAATGTACATGGCATTTTTTCCTGCTGTATTATCATAAAACATACCAAAAAAAAGAAAGCTGAATATTAACTTTTTCCTATTATCCTGATATTTTTTATGGAAAGTTATGTCACACAAAAAAGAATAATTTGGAATTTATAAGAAAACTTCACCCACAAAGCCATCAACATTTGCTTATTTTTTGCCTGCAAAAATGAACAATTATGACATACATACGTCTGTTCTGACTGTAAGTATGTCCTTCATGTCATTTAGTGTTTACTTGTGCTCTGCATGGAGTCAAAACTTTTCTTTGGGAAGCTTTGGAACTCCTTCAGCACTCAACAAAAGCAAATCTGTGGAATAAGTTAAGGGTGCTCACTGCCTGCACGGAATGCTACCATATAACCTTGAACTACAGGTGTTTGTATCAGTTCTGTGACACTGTACTCTGGCCTTTAATTCCTTTAGTGACTCTGTTTTATATGACATGGTTTTCCCAATTTTGCCAGCCTCATTGCACTTACAAAAATGCTACATACATAATTAAAGTAAATAGTTCATTATTTCAATTAAACAGCTATTAAATGAGCCCTAAAGGTAGATTACACATGTAGATCACATATAAGGATCCAATATCTGTGAAGATCTTTTGAAGAATCTAAATTTATTCCCCTTTGAAAACGTGAGTAGCCTTCAAAGCTGCTAAGGAATTATGTGACATGGGAAGTTGCTTTGATTTTTCTCCCACAGGAGAAGTGGTTGAGTCATTGAGTGCAGTGAGGTTATTTGATATTATGCTTAATTTGATTAAGCATGACAGAATTTCTAAACAAATTAGTGTTCAGCATGACAAAATCGGTGTTCTAGCTAAGACATACACTAAAATGTCCAGATTATTGTGATAAATCACTGAAATAATACTTACATATATCTAAAATTTTGGAAAAGCCCTAGTTGATAGAACTGGAACGTTGGAGCAAAATGTTTGACATCAAGGCACGTGCACTGAATTGCACTTGGTTCACTGGGTACAGCCTGCACTCAGGATTCCTGTGCAAATATCCCAGGGTTTCCGTGATGGTGAGTGGCTATTTGCTTTGGGAAAGAGAACACTTTCATGAAAAGCAACAGAATGGTAAAAAAGAGCTCCTGGTAAAGATAAAGGCTATCAGGAAAGTTATGCAATTGAATCAAGTTGGAGCATAATTTTAAAAGATGTTTGGAACAGGGCAATGTGTGTTTGATTTGACATTTTGTTACAGGTGTCTGCACATGTCTCTTTTTAGAGTACAGATAAGATTTCTGAGGAAGCTAAAAAGACTCTGAAATTATTTTGAAAACCCAAGTGGTGTGTCTAATGGTGAAGGAGAGAAAAAAATTTCCCTAGAAATCATTTAAAATTCAAAACAATTTCAGTTTAGATGAAATGTGGGATGTATAGAAAGAACTCTTAAACCGAAATTACCTCAGAGATTTTCAACCACCTGAAAACAATCTTTTTTATTCCTAAAAGTGTACCTTTTATGAGATTTTGAGCAGGCATCTAGGAAAAAACTTTAAAATTACCTTTCATGTGTAGGCAATTTATTATTAATTTAAATTAGACAATTTATTTAATAATCTTTAATTAACAAACTAATGAGCCTTAGGTTGTTTCATTGTAATTTACCTACACAACTGGCAGGGGTGGTTCCACCCTTTGGAAGGCCTCCATCCATTATTTCCCATCTATTATTTGACAGACGACCCCATTTGATCCTAAGCCAATGCCAGGTGGAGCAGCAGGAGGGCTCCCAGCTGTTCCAGGGTGACTAACACGGTGGAAACTGGCAAAGAACAGTATGAGGATTGATTTGCACATTAAAGTGTGATGGAAAGTGAATAAGTTATCTTCTTGCTATGACAGGGTAATCCCTTTCTCTTATTCCTCATTTCTGCTTGCTTTTGCAAAAGAAGGAAAACACCAATTTCTCACCACAGTTTGAGTTAAATTCATGCTGTGTGAACTTACAACTCTCTATCCCCAGAGTCTGGACGCTTTTAATACACTGCAGGGTAAAAAAAAAACAAAACAAAAAAACAACTTGACATACAATAATGCTGTGTGCTGTTTTAATTTTAGGATTACATTTTAATGTAAACTGGAGATTTGACAGTACAATGCAGATTTTTTTTGCAATTCATTTTTATGTTAATCTCTTATCATCTAACTCATATGCTAATTTTTTATTAGGACACCAGTGCACTCTTTTAAGGTATAAATTAGGGAATTTGTGGTATCTCGCAGGAGGCATTTAAAGAGACACAGAGTTGAGTTTACACCACAAAGAAAACACAAAGCCAAGTGCTACTCACATGTATTTTACATTAGTTAGTATTAGAGAAACTCTTGCTTCTCTGAAATTTGTGGTAGGCAATATGAGGGAGTGAGTAGTGAGGGATAATATTTGTATCCTCACAGCTGGGCAGCCTTTCCAAATTCACCCCCTGTGGGACTGAATAGCTCCTCCACTGGTTACACTGGAAGGGACAGGATGGATGAATAACAGAGGCACTCCTTGTCTCTCTATAAACAAGTAAACACCAAGCAGGGAAAGAGAAGAATGAAATGAGTTTAGTGGTATCTCATAACAGACCAGTGCAAAGGACTCAACACTCTTCCTCCCAGGCAAGGGGAACTCCAGTGCAACTGTCTCTCTCAGAAGCACCCCAGGGTTCCACACTCTTATATTGTTTTTGGAAAAACCCGGACTAAAAGATGAGCAAGTATCTTGATTTTTGAAACACTAATTTGTTTCATACATGAGTAACTCTAGGCTACCTTGTGCATAACAAGAGCAAGATTCTTTTCCATTTTTTCCCCCTTCCATCACCCAGCATTGTAACTGGTTTATTTAAGCTTATATTACTTGTGAGATTCCAAAGTTTGTGCTGGAGGAAGGAAATCGTTGCAGATACAGATCTTCACAGTGATAGGTTTCCACAGAATTTGACAAACCTTATTTGGTGTTATGGCTTTTCCATTTGTTAATCCTCTGTCCTGAAAAATGTTTATAGACTGGTATGTGCTCTGATCGTTCCTCTATTGCCATACTTAGACTCTTGCTTTTCCTGTAGGGTTTGGAGGGAATGTGTAAGACAGGATGGTGGGAGGTGAGAATTTCACACACGTCCCACCCAATCCTCAGCCATGCCTGGGAACTCTGCCATCGCACAACTCCAAACACTGCGTGTGTCATTCCTTCTTGGATATGTGTTGCATGATTCAGAAATAAGTATTTATAGTCAGCTGCAGCTAGTTCTAATTTTTGTCTCCAAATATTTACTATGTCCAACACCATTACCAAATAGAGCTTCATAAAAGTTGTACATATATGGAAGCATTACTGCTGTGGCACAACGTCTGAGTGATGTATCTGCTGGGGTGGCCATCAAGGTCAGGCTTCACACTTCAATTGGCTTTAATCAAAAGCTGTCTTATTCTCCACATGCATCAGAAAAACAGTCAGAAAACTGAAATTCTGTGCTACCTCTGAAAACATGAAAAAATGTATGGGAGATTCTGCTGGATTGAACTAGGAAAGGGGAAGAACACTGAATTTCAGGACTAAGAAGAAAACGTTTTTGTAAATTTTAAATGGCTTCATAGTTGAAACTTGCAAGCAGTGGTCAATAGAATAAAATGCATATTTCTTGGTTGAGAAGGAGAGGAGAAAATATATTTTAAGGAGTCTATTAAGATATAATTTTTGCAATGATTTTTGAAGTCTTTTTTTGCATTTTTTCTGTGGGCTTGCAAAGACAGATCATTCTCGAGTCTGGGGCTGAGGACTGTTCATAAGTGTTCATACTGGCTCTGAGGGGTGATTTTCTTTCATATATGACTCTACTCCTATTCAGTTAAGAATGCCAGTGAGCTCACTCATTCAGTATTATTAATGAGCTAAAACAATTTATTTACTAAGTCAATTTTTATAAAAATGATCTCCCCACTGCTTTTGTAGCCAGAGAATTGAATTTCAGTTGGTTTTCAGCTGCTAAATCCTTTCTATCAATTCTCAGCCATGCAGACTTGCCTAACGCATTTCTTGGTTATTAAGAGATTTAAAAAATCACAGCACTGAGTACATATCCAGATCAAAGACACACCCGTGTGGTCTCTTGGAGGTTAGGGAATTCCCTCAGATGGTGTCTCACAGCACAGAGGTACTGGAGTCCAATATGGAATGTGGGCACTTAGTGGTTTGGAGGGAGTTTTGAAATTATTATCTCAGGCACTGGGTATAGCAACACAGGACTCAAAGACAGGATTATTCCTCCAAAAGCTAGCGGGGCTGTATTGTAGAACTAACCCGTAAATCACAGACTCTTGCTTCATGTAGAGGAACTAAAGTAGTGGAAAAATACAAAGCCAGGCATGTTCTTTCATACAGAGAGTAATTGCTGCACGGACATTTACAGTAAGGAAGGAAAATGCAGGAAAAAGACCTGGAAACATCCAAACTTCTTGTGGTATTAAGCATATAGCACAGTGTTGATTTTCAGCCTGCCCATTTGTTAAGGAGGAATATACATTTTAGAGATGTCAGAGTACACTGATGTTATTGCTTTTTTATGTAACAAATTCAAATCTAGACTCAATTAATGGAAATTGTCATTAGTGGTGGCTATTCCCCAGTGTATATAAAAGAAGCCATTTGAGGCCAGTTGTCCACACTATGACGTTGTCATTTTGCCATAATGACAGCAACTGGCAGCACTGCTGGTAATCATCTTAATGAAACCCAGTAATTAGAGAGGCATAGCAAGTGGATAGCTTCTCAACACTACTAGTGGTGTCTCTGTAATTATTCTGAGTCACATTTCTGTGGGTGGTGTGGGGAATCTTACATTCATCACTGGCAATGCTAAAACTACTCTGTTGTGTAAAATAATGTAGACATTACATAGTAGTGTATTTTTGTAAATGTAAAAAGGCATTGCAAATAATGTCTTTTTAACACATTTTTTTAGAAAATGTGGAAATTATATTTAATAAGAATATTTACAAAATGTATTCTTGTTCTTCCTGAATACAAGAAGTTTCTGTAAAATATTCAAGAAGATGGAGAAGGAGAGAATGTAAAGTGTGTGTAACCACTCAAAATCAGTAAATCCAGTTACCCAACTAATTGAAAAACAAATCCAAAATTTTTATCAAAAGAAACAACCTAGGGAATTTAGGCAAGCCTACAGTATAATTTCATCTTGTTAGAAAAATTACAGCTTAAGAGCGGAGCTGCTCAGAAATCAAAAGTAAATATTTCCCAGGGGATTTCAGTATTTCATGATTCTGATAAGTCTGGTAAGACATGGAATGTATTTATCCTGTCTTTTGGAAGGATGACGGCAAGGTCCTCCTTTTCCAAAATGGTTCATCTGTCCACCTATTTGACTTATAGTACAGTTCATCCATCATGTCTACATTTGTATTACCCTGGGTTTGCAACAGCTACTGTGAAATCGTCAGGCATTTTTAAATGGTCTGCACAATTTTCTTATAATAGATGTAAATTGCAAGGAAGATAGCAAATCCTTCCATGGGAGCTGGATGTATCTTTTATTATATTAATTATTTAGTTTATTTGAATTACATGGATTACATGAAATCCCCCTCTGTATTTTTCCTTATCTCATTTTTAGAGATAGTAGTCCATCATGAGGAATTGTGAGTTACTCTCAAGAATTAACTTAATTCTGTTTCCGTTGTAACTAAGAAAATGTTAGAGGCTGATAAATTGGATGAGTTAAAATTAATTCTTGAGAAAATGTTACAGTCAGAAATACTTTACTTCAAATTAGCATGGATTGCTTAGCATGAACCACTGCAATAAACCTAATATGGTTTGTGAAATATGTCCTAGCAGACACACCAAGTTTCTCCTTCCTGTACTGTTTTAGAATTTTGGAGATAGTCTTGTGTTTGGGTTTTCTTTCTGTTGTCTTCCAGTGGTGCATTGTAGCTTGGCTTTCTTGTGGGTCTTGAAGTTGTCGTAGTTTGTTGGTTTATGACCCATGGGGGCTGAATATACAGAGTGTAAATGTACTGTGAACTCTGCAGGAACAGAGAGCGTAAATGTTTCATGATTGCTGGGACCTGATCCAGCTGTCAAACAACTGCTCTCAATGAACCATGTGTTCCCACAGCCCCTCCAGAGCTGTGCTGCTCTTACCCAGGACCATGTGGAGTGACTGAGCCGTGCACTAAATGCACAGGAAGAGGTGTTGGGATGTTAGGAGCTGCAGACTTAGGAAGGCTTCCTGCTACAAAAGGTTCCCTTTCTAATGGCAGGGTCAGACTTATTCCCCTCTGTCTTCTGTTTGAGAACTGTTTCCATTTGAATGTCTCTTACTGATTCAGTTATTCCTTGCCCTTATTATTATAAGGGGGGAGTCTTGTAGTCAGCAGTGTATTTGAATGCTGTATTATTGATATCAATTGCTTTTAAGCTCATGAGAGATTGCAGAGGCAGTAAAGTTATGAGCCTGCTGTATCAGAGGTTTCTAGCAGAGCTACTAAAGAGAGATACAGCTAATCAGCAATATTGAAAGTCAGTCCTTATAAGTAAAACTTTATGTATTCACACATGTATAGTTTTAATCCATACACTGGGATTTACTTTAATTTATATATGCATATAGATTAATATGTAAAATATATTTACTAAAAAATGTTTACAACTAGTTACTTCCTTTTCTGGTTTATCGTTTCTATATAGCTCTTACAGTCTGATATAATAAAAGGTTTACAATGCTGTTTGTCCTGTACTACAGTTAATAGTTCAGGATAATCCATACTTTTCTATTTCTTTTTATTAAAGACTAAAAGAGAACTGGACTTTCAGAGGTGTTTCAAAGGATTGCTGTGATAGGTGGTCAGTACAGTTGATCTTAAGGATGTTCTGAGATAGAAGTAGTGATCAGAAACACTGGCCTCCTTACGGTGTGAGACACTGAAGGAGTTTATGACTGGCTTGATGTGTATTTCCTTTCATTAAATTCCTATTTAAGTACAACAGCTACTGGAAGCATGACAGGGGAAATAATTCCACATAAAGGAACACTGTAGGTTTAATTTATAACAAAGTAATCCAGCTGGAATTTTGAACAAGACATGTATTAGTAAAACCCACCCGTATGGGTGGAATATGTAGGGATTTAGACCCTCTGTGCAGGTAGACCCCTTCAGCTATATGGTGCTATACATTTCCACTAGTGTAATTTCCACGTGTGACAACTTGGAAGAATGACACAAGGCAAAAAAGGGGCTACAAAGATTGAAGTATGGAATTCCATAACTGCCTTTGCTTGCAGGGTTAAGAGCTCAGCAGTTAAAAAGCTTGACTGAGAGGCCTGGTTTAAGGTTCCATAAACAATTTCAAATGCACATCTACTTTCTAGGAGATAAAAACAGAAAAAAGGATAAAAGTGACAAAACTCATTGGTTGGTATAAAGAGAGTTTAATGGGGAAAGTAACAGCTGTGCATACAAACAAAGCAAAACAAGGAATTCATTTACTACTTCCCACGGGCAGGCAGGAGTTCAGCCATGCCCAGGAAAGCTGAGCTTCATCATGAGTGATGGTTTCTTGGGAGTACCATCTCTGTGAATGTCCCCTCATCCTTCTTCTTCTCCCAGCTTTACATGCCTAGCATGGCACCATGTGGTGTGGAATATCTCTTGAGTCAGCTGTTCCAGCTGTGTCCTCTCCCAACTCCTTGTGCCCCTCAGCCTCCTCACTGGTGGGGTGAAGAGCAGAAAAGGCCTTGGCTCTGTGTAAGCACTGCTCAGCAATAGCAAAAACTTTCTGTATTATCATCACTGTGTTCAGCACAGATCCAAAGCATAACCTATACCAGTTACTGTTTAGAAAATGAACCCTACCCTAGCCAAAATCAACCCACTCCAAATGGTAGAAAATACAGTATAACTGGTTTTCAGCTCTGCTTTTGGTTGTGATCAACTATTCTAAGCATAGGGTCTATATTTACTGGGTATCAGCACTTGAAAGTAAAAATTACTCTGCAGTGCAACTAGAATTCATACAAATTCCAGTCCTTGTTGGTTTGGGTTGGGCATTGCCTGCAAATATTTACCAAACCAGACTACTATGGAAACTCAGGCTACAGTGATGCTTGGGTAATGGCTCCTGATGGAGAACTGTGAGAGCCTTTCAAAGCTGAACAGCTGTGCAGATACATCAAAAAAATTTTTTTGGAAATTTTAGGAAATAAGAAGAGAAGCATTTTCAGAGTTGAAACTAGGTGGGTCTTTTCAGAAGCACGTAGGTAAAATTTAGATGCCTGAGGCTCACTTTAAAAGCCTTATTTATTTATTGGATTTAGAGGATGAAATCTCACCTTAAAACTAATAGAAATGGATAACTCTTTCAGATTTTCAGACAATGAGAACAAATTTTCAAATGTTTAGTAACTGAAATACCTAAAGTTCTTTCTTCTCTCTTAGCAGAAAGTAGAGTAATTTTTCTTTTTCACCAGTAAAGTGCAGCAGCAGCAGCTCAGTAACTCTGTATCCCATTGGGATAGTAATGCAGGGAACCCAGCCATTAGGGAAATATAAAAGTGCTCGGCTGTACTGAACTACTGCACCCCACAGGATATAAAAAAAAAAGAAATGAACCGGGAGAGAAATAAAGTTGTCTAGGCTGTCTAAGGAATCAGTGATTCTTTAGGAAATGGAGGTGTCTTTAGTGGAAATAAATTCTTTTTATGTTTTTTTTAGCTTTTGTAGCACAGACCTGTCTTGTGTTACATGAAAGATATCTTTCATTCTCATCAAATTGCCTTGATCTCTGAAGACAGCCTTTATTTCATTTAATTTGAGGCTTTGAGATTCTCCTTTGCTTATTTTCTATTTACCCACTCAAAATCTAGTGCTAAATTAAATGCCTGTTACAAAGCAGGCATGTAACTCATGTAGCAGTGCCAAATTCTGGTAGCACACCTTGATCGCGGATTAAAGTAAAGTTTAAGGAGGGTGATCATAGTTTAAATTAGGAAAAATGTGTCTATCTACCAAGCAGTTCAAGCAATATGAGAGTTTTAGATACTGGTCTATACAGGAGTAGCAAATATGACATAAAATATGAAGAGAAGTATCCATGACAAAAATATTTATATTATTCCCTTCACCAAATCTCTTCCTCATTCTCAACTCCTGTCTTTCCACAGCTAACATTTACTTAATGAAAAATGTGTCCCATTTGCATAAAACAAAAGAAGCAGCATGAATTTAGGGAAGAGACTGTTGAGGGACGTATTCTGAAAAGAGAAATTAATTAGGCCAGTATAAAAAGAGTGTGATAGTCCAACTGAAGTCTAAAATTTATTGTGTGGTATTCAGTTGTTTTGGAGGGTGCAAACAGCAAACAAAGAGGAGGAAATTTTNTTATATATATTTTTATATATTTATATATATACACACACGCAGCTATAGTTACTTAAGAAGGAATCCTGGCATTCAAAAATGTTTCAGGTATGGGGAATGTAAAGATTCCCTGCTAGGAAACATTTATCAGTGAAGTGAATGTGAAATCTTCAAAGAAGTTCAAGACATTTTGGTGAATTAGATCAAACATTATGAGGAAGCTTTGCAACTTATGGAGGATATTTCACAAATATCTAGAAAAATGGAAGCATGAATATACATATATATTTTTATAGCACTGATAAACAGCTTCAATTACATTAGGTAAGTCATTAAATTAAAAAAAAAACATTTGGAATTAGGTTAAGGAACAATGACAAATGAAAAATTATGCCGTTAGTGCAGAAGTGAATTTTATAAGGAAGCACAGTAGGTAACTGGTGGCATTGGTGGAAAGGCATTGTCTTCTAATCATTACTTGTTTCAGCTAAAATATTGTAAAAGTTTCCTTGACACCACTGACAACAAAATTGCCTTTAGAATTCTGGATCTGCTGCTGATGACTTATTATTTCTTCAGATAATTTTCTTCTTCTGCAGATGGAAGTGTAGTTCCCATAGTGGCTTTTGGGACTGGCAGGAAGCTTCTAATGCCTGCTAAATGAATAACTTAGAGATGTTTCTTGAATCCTCATGAGTAAGAATTGTGAGGTTTGAGGTTTGCCCTCACTGTCTGTAAAGCAGCCTTCCTCTTCAGTAGGATGGATACAAAGGTGGATAAACTGTAGAATAATTACCAGTGAAAGCCAACAAAATATTGAAAATTAAAGTTTAATTCCTCATCTAAAAATTGCCATCAGCACATCTGTTGTATTCACGAGTTTTAAATGAAAGTGGAAAAAATAAGTGGAACCCTTTTTGTGGACTGTGGAGATAGATAAACAAACTTCTTTATTCCATAAATGTATGGTGCATTACTGTGTTTTGTAACCTTCCTGTAGGAAGTTCACAGTTATTGATTTAAACCCTGTTCTGGAGCTGCCAGTTTGAATACTCTTAAACTTTATGTATCATTTCCCTCCTGAAGATAAGGTGTTATATTTCTGATAAGTTATCAACCTTTTGCTTAGATTTACTCTCATATTGATTTGTCATTGTTGTTCTTTAGTTAATTTAGCAAAAAAAGCCCCTAGCCGTGTATATTGGATCTCATGTCTGTTTTAGAGAAATGCACCTCTGTTATGTTAGGGTAGAAAAATGCAAAAAGTTACCATTATAAAAATAGAGCTATTTTTTAATATTTTGTAGATCTTGCGCTGATTTTTAAACATTTATATTAGAATAAGGTGCTGGAATTTGAAATCACTGAATATAAAATCTCAACTTTCAGAGGAAAAAGAATAAATATATGATTATAACCTACAGAAAACTTTACAATGGTTTACGATTGTAGTTTTTCCATTTTTCTTTTCTTATTTATGTTTGTTTTTACAATACAATACTTATAATATTGGTAGTATAGTATACCAATACTATAGTACCAGTATTATAGTATTGGTAGAGTAATACCTAACACAAATAGAGGAGGTTTGATGCTCACTATTAGTTAGCTCAGGAAATTGATGAAGAGGCTTTCAGAAAAAGCTTTTGAAGCATTTGTGTGTGTGTTTTTGCACCTGCTATACTAAAAGCAGTAACTGAAGTTCATGGCTGTGTGGTAAAAGGTATGGGTTTTGTACTGAAGGTGAACATTTCATGTTTCTTAAATTTTTGTACTTTATGCATACTTTAGTGTCATTCATAGTATAGAAATAAAATATACAGACAATTTAATCAGATTATTCAAAAGAGAGCCAATATTAGAATCAGTTTCCTACTGGGAGATTGTAAAAGGGTGGATACTTCCACTCTGGGAGACCTGAGAGGGAGAAATAGATAATGATGGGCTGGTCCTTCTTTGGGCCAACCTGTGTTCCTGAGGAAAAAATTTTCAGCTTTGTTCTCCCATTGGAGGTTTCAAGAGCTGCAAATGAAACAAGCCTTCACTGCTACAAACTTTCATGCTTACCGTCTGTTTTGGATCTTCCTTCATGTGTTTCAAACCTAAAGCTTCTTGTCTAATCCTAAATATAGAGCAGGTACTTCCATTCCTCTCTGTGTCCTTTTTAGATTTTTTTAGGACTGCTAGATATGTCATCTCCTTTCTTTGGACTAATCAGCACTAATTTGTTTGGTCATGCATCATCATCATCGCTTCCCAAGCTGGATGTGTTATTCCAGCTGAGACCTTACCAAAGCTAAACAAATTATGCTCTCACTAAACAGAAACTCAGAACATATGGGAGGTATTTCTTTCCTACAAACCATTTGCCCACACTCACTAGGAAGGCAACAGACTTCAATGTGAGTAGAAATGTGAAAGTTGATTTTTAGTGCAAAAACAGTCTCAAAGCCTGTACTCCCAAAATAAAGATCTGAGTGGTGCTCCTGTATCAGTGCATACCCTGGTACCATGAAAAGGTTGTGTCCCAGGAAGCCACAGGCACCAAGCTCAGAGTTCAGTAAGCCTTGGGACACCAAGCCTTTTATCGAGATCTGGTAGGGGCTTTTTGAAACTTGATACCCTTGGTACACTCAGAGCAATTTATCCCAGATGAAATCAGGATAAGAGCAGCAGCAAAATGCATTTTGTAAAAATGTTAATGTTGTAAGAGAGGGAGCCCAACAGACTCTATTCAAACAAAAATTTCAAACTTCCTGCAATTGAATTTTTTCCTACCTTTGAAAAAATTCTCCTTTTCTTTCAGAGCACCTGCCCTGTGCTCTGAATTTACACAATACACCTATATTTAATATTGAGCTTAAAAGCCAAGAAATAAATATACTGCTGGAATAAAATCTGGAAAGCGGTTGGCTTTTTAAAACTGAAATAGAATAGGGATCTGCTTTTCCACGCATAGATCCCAATGAGTAAACAGGAAATAGAATTGTGTAATCAGAAACAGATTCTTAGGACCATTTTTCTGTGAAGAAGTTCTTTGGCTGAGGCCTATTTAAGAAACCTCATAGTGGTCTAAGTATCCCGTTAGGGACGAATGAAAAATCTTTTGCTACAAATATTTCTCTTGCCGCAAGTGGGGTAATTGGTATGTATCATAATATTTGTTTCCTCTGAATTACATTTCAAGGAACAAAGCAAAGCAGGATATCTTTCTGGCCGGTGTTTTATTATAATGTGCCTAACCAAAATTAAGCCCAGGTGTCCTGATACACAGTCCCAAAATCTGTCCACTAAATTATTCTTCCCACAGCAGGTCTCTGTTAGAGACTGCACAGATATTTCTTTCTATGCCTCAGCTTTGTCTGCTTTTCAGAAACATTGACTCCACTGAATTCTCTCCCTGAGCTGTCTGTCTTCTAGGAAAAGCTGACATCTGTCTTACACTCACTTGGGTTTTGGAGATCAGTTCCAGAATTAGCTGCATTTTACTTTGTGAAAAACCTGAAGTATACAGAATTGCCTTGTTTTCAGCTCCATCAACATTTTTTATAATAGGTAGCACTGCAACCTATTATAAAAAATTCTGTCATCCTAGGTGAATTTTGCAACTGCCCAGGATGACTTGAAGAATAGATTTTGGGAAGGGAGAATGTGCCCAGCACCCCCAGCTGGCTCAGGGGCTGTTCTCTTTGTCTGTCATTGTACCACAGCTCAAGTGGATCTTTACTCTTACTTCTTCCTGGTCTCACAGAAGCTGTTGTCTTCTTTAAATTTTTGACAGCCATTTGCCACTAGCGGAAATTTCGATGCTGCCTTTCTGGTATCTGACACAATGTGATGTAACCTCACAAGATAATTTTCTTTAGAAAAGTGTGACCTATTGGTTCAATGGATCCTGAACTGGAGAGTAAATTAGACATTGTCGTCAGTATCCGTGGCCTGCCTAAAGTTCTTGGTGGTACTCCTCTGCTTGACTGTCTCTTGGTTCAGGCATGCAGAGTACTGCCTGTTTTACAGGTTGAAGTTTAGTAATATTGTCCAGCAATTCTGTTCTTAGATCTCTTAATTTTCTAAAAGATAAAGACAACTTTACTGAAGAAGAGTGTCCAGGCTGGAACAGGGACTCTAGATTTGGGGGAAAAGTGATTTTAACACTCCAGTGCTTACATGTCTGCATTTTTAAGATCGAAAAACACCATAAAAAATGCTAGTCAAAGCTGGTGTTATTTTTCACAGAGTCACTTCATAGTTTCCTTCACTAACTCAATAGTTCATTTTGGGGGGGATATTTCAATGGTTTTCTTATTCTGGAGGGGTTGTAACCTTTCATAACTCAGCACTGTAACATCTTATTTGTCCATGCTGAGGGGCGCTGCTGTGTTTTGGCCTCAGCAGTGTGCCATAAAGTGGAATTAACCATGTACCTTATACAAGATCTCTCTGCCAATATGAAAACCAGTATCTGCCTAGTTCTAAATATCAACGTCTTTTAACCAAAAAGCCTGTTTTAAAGAAATGTTTCCACCTGCTGCAGCCACTGACACATTTAATGAGAGCGTAATTCAATGTTTCTTCCTGCGCAGCTTTGTCCCCTGTTTGTGGTTTCATCCCGGGACTCCAGCTCTCTGTTCTGCTGCACTGTCTGTGCCCAGGTCTGCCCTCGGTGCCCGTACCTGCCAGGAATCTGAATGGCAGCTTCCCAGCAGCTGGGGATGTGTTCACACAGTCCTGACCCCAGCCCAGCAATAAAACTGCTGCTGTGTCTGCTTGCCGAAAGCAGTGCTCTTTAATTTTATACACTGTTATATCCTGTGCATACAGTAGAGTTGAGAAATTGTTACCAGCTGCTATTGCACTTAGATCCAGTACCTAAAGCGAGATTGTAGCACTGAATTCCAAGCTGGTAAAGTAGAGGAAGTATGTAGTGAAGGAGAAAAAAAGATACAGTATTTACTATTTTACCACTTTACTTACAGCATTTTCTTTTCTGAATTCTCTCTTCATTTTCTCTCTTGCTCTAAGCCATAAATTGTAGTAATATTAAGGACTGGAAATCAGATCCTGCCTTGTTTTAAATCAAATGCGAACACTACTGCTTTGTGTTTCTGTAGGATACATCTTTCAGTGGATTGAATGCTGTCACTAATAGGTAAACTTTAGACTTTAAAAGCTCTAGATGCACTTAGTTTGCAAGAGTTGACCAGGAAAGTGAAATATACATATATAAAATATATATATGTATCTCATGTATATGATGATATACATATGTGTATTCAGATAGATTTCACAACTTTAACAAAATTTTAGCTCCCCCTAAATACCAAATTATTTTGGGAACCTTTAAGAGCGTATAGAAGGAGAACATTGAACTACCCTTGTTACTGTGTGATCTGGTCACTGTGACCATTATACCAAAAGTGGCAATTTGAAGGAAAAAAATAATATAAAGCGTTAGATGGTGCCTTATACTTCGTGTCATGCAAAATGGGCCAGTAATGCTTCTGAAAAGCAACCCACAGTCGTTGTTTTGATGATGGGAAGTGGCACCTTAGGAAACCTGACGCTGTTGAAGCTGAAAGCTGGCTTCATATATATTTTTTGTTGTATATAGACCACAAATTCCATGCAGTGGGGAGCTTTGAAAGAGTGATCCTTATTTTTACAAATTCCTTAACTACTTTCTTTTTAATGGAAGATTTTTGGAAAATGTTTATAAAGAAGATAAAGCAAGATTTGACCGTGATAACTACTTTAATCAGATGGACACTGTTTTTTCTGATTATTTTGGGGACTAGAGGAGTTATATGTTTGAAAAAAAACTAAAGAAACTTTGTTTTTATCATCCTGCAGAACATGAAGATATTGTCATTATTTCAAAAATTAAAGTAGTGTCATGTTCAGGTTAGATTTTTGCAGTAGTTTTCACTAAGTGTTTAAACACAGAAACACCCACTGAAATATTTATGGCTCTGATCCATCCATGATTTATTTATGTACTCATCTTGACTTTTTGTGACTAACACCACTACTTCACATGATTTTGTGTTCAGAAAACATTTTTATTGATACAGGCAAGGCCTGTCCACAAGTAGACTTTGCTGCCTGACTTTAGCTGTCCATAGCCAATACTGATTGCTCTTCTCTGGTTCATGAACTGGCATCTTCCTGGCTAGATGTGATTAACACTGTATCAAAGATATTTTCTAAGAACAGGGGTTGGTTTTCTTTTGTTTGGGGTTTTGGTTTGGGGGTTTTTCTTATGTGCAAAAGTCAGAATATAGTTTCTTTTAAGAAGATTTCTCCTAGTTAGGTTGTTTGTTTGTTTGTTTGTTTATTTTCAGACCTCAGTAACAGACATAGTTTTGACTTTTCCAAAATGGCCAAAGCATGGCACTTTACAGGCCTCATCAGAGTTTCAGAAATTCCATGTCCACGTTTACAGAAAAGACAGGTTGGGCCTATGTTCTGCCATGGTATAAAGTAGCTTATATGCATAGTTTGCAAATGTCAGCTTTTTTTGAATTTTCTGGTAAAGATGACAGTCTTTGAAAGCCACAGGAGATGACAGAGAGATTTTATAAACATTCTATACTAAGTAGAAGATATTTTCTATTCTTTTGTTCACATATTAATGTAGATACTTTGTTCTGATGGAATTTCTTGGACATAGGGTGATCATAGAATGAGCTGCAAAAAGCCCCTCTCTTGGTAGCTAGGTGGAGAATTTTGCTTTGTTTTCAACAAGGAAACCAACTATGTGACTTAATGTCTGCGTCACATAATGAGATATAGAAAAACTTTAAAATTACTCTCTTCTTATTTGTAACCATGTTAATGTGGGAGTAGCTCCACTGACCTCATGTTAATGTGGTGGGTGCAAGAGAGGAGTCAGGGATAGGGAAGGAATATCTGCTGGAGTGGTTTGAGAATGCTCCTGTTAACAAATATCCGTTAGAGGAGTTTTAATCCTGAGACTACCCCAGATTGCCTAGTTTCCATTGCAGTGAAGTAAAACTGCTGCTCATCACCTGCTACCAAAAGTCTTAATGCCTGAACATTTCTTCATGGAGATATAACTGTTAAAAAGCTGATGGAAGGTATTCCTGTTGTGGAACTCACATTTACAAGCTCCTGCGTGTAACCACAGGGACATATAGGCTTACATAAATATTTGTTTCTCTGGTGCACATCGTGTTTTATCCTTAGCAGTGCAAACACAAAGAGACGTACCCGAGAATCAGAGTCCTCCTGAGAGGGGAATTGGCTGCACTGAAGACATTTGTCACTTCTTTCTAGGTGGTTGGTGTATTCTGTAACATCTGCACTTTCTTTATACTGGATATGCAATACACAAAATAACAAGAAAAATATCTTAAGGCCTATATAGAAGCCTATATGTGATGAGCTAAAACATGTAATCCAATTATGGGGAATTAAGCTCTTTGTAAATATAGCCTCTAATGTAGCTGCCTATTTTCTCAAAATTCCTTTTTAATGTTTTTCTTTGATTATATGGGATCAGAAGTACCAAGGCTGAACCCCAGGGTTTTCTGGATTTCTTTTGACAAAAGTTTTTTCTTTCTATTTTAACCTTCAAGTGAAGTTACGGCTTTTGGGACCAGTAAACTAAATGGAATGGAATGAGCAATTTGGGTCTAGCAATTTTTCTTGCATTTTAGGAAGGGTTATCAAACTGAGATGTCCAGGGGAAAAAACCCCAAATCAAGACATGGACATGTTGATCAGAAAATTTCTGGCTGGAACTATTTCATAAGGTTATTAGTTTGTTATCACAGATTGCCAAACTGCTTCTCATGTTCATAACTGAGCCATTTAACCCCAGTTGTAAAACAGTTACCAGAAATTAAGAAGACTAAAAGTTTTGCATGAGCCCTGAAGTTCATTTACTGCCTATTCTCTTCTCATTTTCTGTAGGCGACATTACTCTTCCTGCTGTCCTGGGAGAGAGCATTAGACCTGTGGTAACCTTCAGTGTGGCTGGGAAGGAAGGTGAAATGAGGTTACTTGCCATCTTTGCTGTTGTTCATTTGCTACTGTCTGTGTTCCCCATCAAATCCTCTATGTCATGAAGATATTTGTCCGGGAGGTGATTTTCTGAAAGAGTAAGTAAGTCTTTGCTCTCTTCAACAGCTTGTAATTTATCATTGTCAAAAATATGCAAGCGTTTCTTTTTGTTAGATGGATGAGAACAGAATATAAATGCAAGTGTGTGAGTGACATGTTGAGCACTGATGCCTATGGTGGCAGTCAATCACAAAGGTTCAGCAAAGCAAGGTTACTGAAGTGCTGTGCTGCAAAACAAGCAGTAGGTCTGGGTAGCTGGGGCTTTTATCAGTGGTATTACTGGGATGCTCAGCCTGCCCTACCTGCTCCATGACACGGATGACTCAGGGAATGTGCCTTGCTTTTTCAGGCACACATACAGCACAGGAGCTGAAAGATTTAAGCACTGATAGTACAAGTTAAGTTCTGAAATTTATGTAATTTGAGAAGAAGGATTTTGAAAACATTCCTGAAGTGGTAGGACACTGCTTTCAAGGATGACTATATGGGAACTACTTTCCCACTAGGTATAAAATGGGAAAAGACTAGGGAAGGAATTTTTTTCCCCTGAAGGTTTTTAAAATTTTTCTTGTTCTGAATGTTTGTATGTAAAAGCAAAGACACATAACTCATCCTCTAAATACCACTGGGTCACTGTGGCTTCATGAAGGAATGTAACTGCAAGAGGCAAAAGAGGTATATATTTAAGTTGGTCACAGCCCGTCACTTTTCAGTCCAAAATCTTCCTCTCTCCTTCAAAACTGGGAGGGATGTGAGCTGTGTTCTGATTGCAGGGCGGCCAGACCAGCTGATGTGTGGCTGCATTGCTTTCAAAGCAGTGGAGAGCACCAGCAGGTGCTTGCAGGAAGGTCACACAACACTGGAACTAAACCAGTGAATTTCTGTGTAAACAAGAGGGATTTACCTTGCACCCTATTTATGGATGGGAGGAGACGTGCTGAGGAGTGCAAAGGAGCACAAACCAGGAGCTTGAGTGCATAGGAGACATGCTCTAGAGGGAGCAAAGGATTTCCAAATCTTTAGTAAGCAGAAGGCTTGTGATGTACACTGGGCTGATGGCAGTTGCCATGCAGACTCTGAGGTGATTACCTACACATCCCCAGTATTTAAAGGTAGGTTTACTCTGCTAAAGTGGAAAAAATCCTTAAACCTTCATACAAAAAAAGGTGAGGCTAAGTATATTCACACTACTTGTATTGTGTTCTGAAAAGAATATATAATATATGTTACACAGCCATTAAAAAAAAACTCCGAAAAATAAAAGAATGTATCAGCAAGTAAAACAACTTTCATATGCTCCTAAACTGGAGCACTATTGCAAGAAATAGACCTTGTTGATAAACAAAGAGCAGGAAGCAAGAATTCTGGTCTGTATAAGAATATGGATCTCTTCCAAACAACAGGAGATCCAAGTGCTTTTCCCATATTATGCAGAGGAGACTGAACTAACAGAGACCCTAACCCAAATATCCACACTGTCCACTTTGCTTCGTAATTGGTTTCTTGTGACACTTTATGAAATGCTGTCAGTGCTTTTGAAATTGAAAAATTCTATTCATCATTGTGTTATTTTGTGTGAGAGGATCCCCCCGAGTTTCTTTTCAGCACGCTCTGTTTTCTAGTGAATCAGTATCTCTGTGAGCCTCTTCCTCACTGCTTTCTCTGTGCTGTTCTGTGCACCACCATGGAACCAGAAGCTGTGCAAAGGTGGTTACCATGACACACAGGGATGGGAGCTCAGACTTTGTTCCTTTTCCACACATTCACAGGCTCTCTGGACTTCTTATTTTTTCTTTACCCCCTTCATGATTGTTCTCTTTCAGCAGGTGAAGCTCTTTGTATTGTCTGCATTTCTCTCCAGTTCAAGGAGGATAATGTCAGAAAGAAGGACTGCATCTGACCAGTTCAGCTTCTATTTGATTCTGAAAATGGCTTTGGAATCCTTGCAGTGGTAGATATTTGTTGAATATAAGATTATTACTATTGATGAATATGTTTTCAGCAATGCTTATTCTCCACTTAGAACAAAAAAGATACCATTTGAATTTCCAATATTGAGAACAGTTCATTAGGTTTCTGATACTAATCCGGTCATTTCCTCTGACTTTGTTTTTTACTGTGTGCTTTATTTTGAAAGAATGATCACTTTTTTTTTGTCTGCAAAAGAGATATATTTTGAAACAGTCAGTGTAGAACATAGATGGGCTCATGGTATAACATGAAACCAGAGCAAGAATGGCAGAGAACAGTAGTAAGGTAGATAAATATGTATGTCTCATTGTCATTTGCTACTCACGAAATTTGCAGTGCTATTTAATTTACATGAGTGCTATGAATATCTAGAATTAGTGCATTTAAAATATTTCACTTTATAATGGCTGTCGCTGTGATGAGCACTTAGCTTTCAAAGCTAATCTTTGCTTTTGCATAGAGGGCAAAAATACTGTTCATTTCTGTGAAGGACAGAGCAGGTCACTGCAGTGAAAGAAGGCTCTGATGAGATCCTGCCTGCCATTCATGCCAAAAATGCAGGAGATAGAATTGTATTTCTCTGCATAGTAATCTGCAGACATTATTGGAGGAACGGGACAGCTACAGTTTGCTCTAGAAGATAACACAATGGTCACCATTGATGCAAATTAAAATTCATGTACATGTGAATTTTCAGCATTTTCTTCATATATATATGAAAATACATATATAAATATATATGAGAAATGACAGAGTACAGATAAGTGTCAAGCATATAGCTTCTGTTATCAGTTGAATGATATTTCTGTTGAATGTAAGTAAGGAAACACCTGAACTGTATTTATTTTCACCTTTACTAATTACTTGTAAACATACTTTAAAAAAACAAATTCATTCACTTTTTTCAAGTCATAATACTATAAGATTACATTTTCCCTGTAGAGCACTTACATGAGATTTACATTCACTATTGATGCAGATCTCTATAGAGATTGTATTATGGTTATTCTGTCCACTGATTAATAGAAAATAGAAAAATGAAGGCTAATATTATTGGGGAACACCCACACTACAGCATTAGGAAAATTAACTGGGGGGTTCCCCAGAACACACGAGTCAGATGTGCCATGTGGCAGCAGTGAGAGTGAAATGACAAGCAATATATTTTCTGGGAAAATCCACATTAGCACATACGTTTAATCAGCCTTAGGATGGAATTAATGAAGGGATGAAGTATAATAAAGTACAAAAGCTATCCATGTACCCTGAGACAGTCTTTCTGTATTTCAAGACTGTCCTCCCCAAATACTGCCAGATGTAATGGAGTATAAATAATTGGTTTAGAGCTTGGCCAGCAAAGATGAAGACTGAGACAGCAGCATGTTTGTTAATAGATTTCACCCCTGCCAAAGGCAGCATGGAGCCTTTCCTCATTATGTTACAGATATAGACACAGATCTGTCCTTCTTGAACTGTCTGTCCTGGCCAGGGTCTAACTCCTGGCTCCTGCTCCACTCAGGGGTGTGTGAGCACAGAAAAAGGGGACAGAAGCAAATCAGCAGAGAAGCGACCAGCAAGGTAACAGTGTTGTGGGGCAGGAGTTCTGATAGAAGATAGATATTAACCTTTTGTTACTGGTCTGATGGATAACTTGGTTATTGCATTATAAAAATAGTTAAAAAATAATAAATGAAAGCAAACCCACCAGTAGCTACAGGAGCTTTTGATATAAATTGGATTATCTGGGATAGCTACACTTCACAGATTAACAGCTTCAGGCTTAGTTTCTGGACCCAGTTCACAAAATCTCCACACTGGGTATCCCTAACACTGGTATGAAACATTCTCTAGTCAGCCTGGGTTTGAGACAAACTCCTCATTTCTAGAAAGTATGATTCCATCTAGTCCTCAATTTCTGTGCAACACTACCGTCATTACCAAAATTAAAGGATATGTTTTACATTCTGGATGCTTTCAGACGGCGTATATTTTAGATTAGCCTGAATATCTATTAGCAAAACCAAAATCAAAATATCAGTGGTTTAAATACATGATGTATGCCATAGCAAAAACATTTCTCACTTAGTCCCCTTGTCTGAGTATAAACTGGGTATGGAGCCTATCACTTTATTTCTGCTTTTTTTTTATTTCCAAAATATACTTGAACTTCTGAAGCTTTCAGAGAAAAGCAAAACCAAAAAAATACCACCCCCACCACCCAAAAGAGGTGGAATGATATAAATTACTGATTCTCCAAGTAATTAGGATTTCATGTCCATTTCTTTGAAGCAGCTGAGGACATGGGTGACTGTCAGTGATGGAATAGCTCACAGGAACAAGCACTGGTCTCAGTTGAGTGCGATGGGTATAATACTCCTCAGAATTTCAGCCACGGAACCCTGATAGTATAAAAGATTAAGTACTGTGCAAAAAACCAGAATAAAAAAAGAAAAAGATATAGAGAGAAAAGAGTCTAACAAATGCTAACATAAAATCTGTTTCTGAGTTTTGAGTTTGATCTAGAAAAGGGATTTTTTTACCACCTGGGCAAGAATTACATCAGACAAACTAAGGTTGGCTTGTATGACCCAGAATCCAGAACTGAAATGGAAAATCCAGAGCTACATGGGATTGATTACTCTCAGTCTATCATCTCAAAGTAGTCTGAAGGTGAGTTAGTTCCTGACCTGAGATTATACAAGAAAAGAAATTAGCTGTATTGGTCGAAGCTTGTTTTCTAGATAAAAATTCAAATCAAATACAGCAACTCAGAAACTGTTTGTGTGGAGTTAGACACTCAGTTTACAAAACCTGCGTTTTTACCTTAATGGGCAGCATTTTCATCATTCTCTTTAGAACTCTCCTGCATGGCTTATCTGTCTTTCTGGGGTTTTGATTTTTGTCTTTCTATTCAGTTTGTAGGTATTTTGCTGTTAAGAAAACCTGAATAGGTTGATTTTGTTCCTTCTTCTAGAGGACCTGTGAGAATAATGCAGTTGGTGATGTGAGACAGACTTTTAAAAAAAATTTTCACCTCAGAAAGGATTGTCTTCTTTCCAGGCACATTGCAAACACAGAGCTCAGTTCAGTCATTCTTAGCAGAACAGGTTGTTCAGTCTGAGGATGTCACACCCTGGTAGATAAATCTCATGCAGCGAATGAATGCGCCCCCAGCTTGATAGCACACATCTTCAATCTGCCAACTGCTTTTGGATATGGTGAGGAGGTAGAAACTGAAATTCTCAGATTTATTTCTGTTTGCTTTGTTCTTAGAGAGTTATTGGAATTGCCTATGGGAGAACTAAGTTTTGTCATCTTGAGAGCTAAAAAACATTAGTAAACTCTTTGTCTCCTGGAAATAAGTAAAAAGTGTGAGACTACAGTTCCAAGTGCAAACCCATATGATTACCTAAGTACAGCAGTGGTGTGTATCATATTGTACAAAGATACCCCAGGGGTCCTGGACTTTAGATGTATGTTCAGCAAATTTTAAGACTCACAGCTCAGTTAACTATAAAACAACTTTAAAATTTCCACTAAATACGTTCTAAGTAAAAATTTAAGGAAAAGTTTAACCATCCCTTCTCACCTCAGAAGGCTTGCTGGCTTGTACAGCAGTGGCAGAATGGCAGCAGTTTTCTCCTTTCTATAGGAATAAGAGGAAGTCAGGGAGCAATTTTGACCTGCAATCCAGATGCCTTTGATATGTGTGCACTTGGGTTACAGAGTGGAGATGTAGAAAAACAGAACTTGAATCTGTAGTGTTAGGGAAGTCATGAAAGACTGGGTCTGGATACTGCTGCTATTCTTCTGACAAGAATAAAACATCAGAAAGTTGTGCCTTTTTTTAACTTAAGAACTTTATGCAAGTTTAGCCAAATCATCTATGTTCCATACAACAAGTTTAAATAATAAAAAAAAAAAAAAAAAAAAGAAAGAAAGAAAGAAAGAAAAAGCAGGCTTGAAGTTCTGTGGAAGTGAATTTCAGAATTGTTAAAAGGGTTTTGCTTGAGATTCTTTTAAAATCTAAGTCACTTAACTGATATCTTACAAACTACTTTGTCAATATATTGTGAATGGGGCAGTTTTGAGTAATTGGACAGATTTCACTGTGAAAAACTATAAACCCTGATTTAAATTAATCCCATATTGAGGTATGAGTCAATGTGTATCATTCTATGCTGTATGCCAATGATTCTATGACTTGATTCTGTGTCTATTCTTATCTCAGTTGAATGAATGATATACTCTACTTCATTGTGTATGTATATTGATACTTTCTGATATACAGACAACACAAGAAAACAAAAATTGAACACAGGGCAGAGGTTTTGCTTCAATCTTTGCTTAAGGAGAGGAAAACAACAACCACCAGCATATGACTGCTTAGGTATAACAAGATTTCCCAACAAGGGAAGGGAAACTGTAGGGATACAAATTAGAAGATTTTCCCAGTAGATGAACCAGTCAATCCAACCATGATTAACACACACAAACAAAGAGTCATCTCCTGACATGTAAACCACCAAAACAAGGTGGGTTCTCTTCAGGGCTTCCCCCTGAAGAGAGAGAGGGAGATGAAGGGGTCACGCTGAAGCGTGACAATATGAACCACAGGTACTGTTCAAGAAAGAGGATAACGTATCATTCCTTCCAGTTTCAGCTTCACAAGAAGCCAGTTTTATTTAATTACTATGGTAATTAGGGGCTAAACTGGCAGGAACTCCAATCCATTGTGCCTCATGTGTAGGCATCAGGGTTTGAGCTTAGGCAAACCTTCAAATTCCTTATGCCTCAGTTTTTCATCTGTAAAACAAGTAAAATACAATTTTCCATTTTGAGGGGGGAAAATAAGGCTATTAATCAAATCACTTACTGCGAGTAGGTTAAAAACATCCAGTAGTCTGGATTAGACTGTCACAGGAACGTTCTTGCCCAGGAGTCTGTCACAGTTACACTGTGGGTTGTACATCAGTCTCCTGCATACCCAATGATCTCTGTGAAATGATGTTTGTGAATCCTTATATGAAATGAAATAAACCAGCCAGAATTCTACATGAATATTATCAGTAGACAATGGCTTTCTCTAATAAAAATTATAAGATATCAGATGAATGATACATATTCTTGTGCTTGAACTTGTACTTGTGTGGACACATACACATGTGCCTATGTTTATACTTATATGTGTACGCTGCTATAAATAGGTATCAAGGTGAATATTTTCTCCCTGATTGTAAGTAATAGGATCCTAATAAATTTATAGGTAAGGATATCCTGACTGATGTCAAAACAGCCTCAAACACAAGACAATACAATGAGGTGTGTATGTAACACTAAAAATTGAATCAAAGTGATAATTGTCATTGGCATTTTGAAGAGCTACAGAACTCTACATTGTGAGAATTGTCCTCTGGATATCCCAGTAATAAAATTTTTTGGCATAAATAAGAGAAAGAAATACTTGTCAACCATCTCCCTTGTCTCATGTGAAATACAGGAAGAAAGTTGTTTATATTTGAAGTGGTGATATTAAGAACAGGTATTATACTGTCCCATGGCATCCTCCCAGGTAATTATCAACAGAGTCAGTGATGGAGAGATAAGATTAGGGTATGACTAACTGGGCTAAAATATAATAACAGTTTATAGCACTATACCAGGCAAGAAAAACAAAATGAAGTGTGATACTCCCAGGTCTGCAGGGCTCTTAATGAAAATGTTACACACGTAGTATGTTTGGATAGCTAGAAAATTTGTATCATTCCTTAAAAAACAACTTTGCCGAAAGGCTCTAGACTGGGCTTTTCTATATTTGATTGGCAGAACGTACAGGAGCACATTAGAAACCTCCTTGGTTTTTTACTTTGCTTGTCACTTTCTTGATACTGACCATGCAGTTGTGGTGTTGGGATTCCTGTGCCTGTGAGATTCCCATGCACGAGCTGACAGGTTATGTAAAGAACTAGAGCCTCATCTGTCATAAATCAGCATAACCAAAGCGGATGGGATACCATGTTCATCTCTGCTGGTGACCTGAATTTGTGCATTCCTGCTGCAGAGATCTTTTATGTGGAGACTCGTTTCATGTTTGCTTTTATCATGTAGTAGGAAAGGCTGGGTAGTGGTGGGAAAGTAGTTTGTGAGAGGTGTGGGGTGAAGATTTTAATAAATTACGTTGCCACAGTCACAGTCTCCACCAGTCCTGCACAGGCAAAGCCATTTCCTCACTTCCATTATTCACTTGGTGTCAATAAACTGGTTCTAAGCTGCAGTATGAATAAGTGAATTTCTAAAGTCTGTTTGTTTTAGCTATGTTCCAACAGTGACATAAAATAATATTAAATTAAATGCTTCAAGTGTAACGGAGACCAGCAGACTTCTACCATCTTCCCTTCAGGTTAAAGCACTGATGCAGTTGCTGACTCAAATACTTTGAGTAGATTTATTATGGTGGGCACTCAAAAGAGTAATCTTACAGTTTGAACTGCTAAGCCGATGTCCAGTTTATGAAATGTTGGAAATAAGCTAAGAAGAGCAGTGGCTCTATGTAGTAGCTTGCATGACTGATTTTTATATTTTATGGAGTTAATGTCAGAGCTCCAGCCTCTTGCTTTCAAGAGCAGCAGCTTCTGTGTCAAATATTTTCTTTAAAAATAATTCAAACACAATAAAGAGGTGCTTCTGCAGCTCCAGCCTGTAAACTTAAGGCATGGAGCACAGCACGAAAGAATGTCAAACCATTGTGCAAGTACAAGGGAGAAAAAAGAGTTGAGGTTGCACAGAGTATCAGCACTTATTGTCTTATGGTCACTTTGTTACTGAAAAATCCAGTTTGCTAGTACCTGCACTTCTCTGACTCCTTTTCCTCTGTACTAAAAGTGACATACTAGAAATTCATTATGTAATCAGCCACTCTATAGCAGTATTCCTGCAAATGTCTTGGAGCACTTTACAGTCATTAAAATCAAATTAAAATACTATCTCAATAAATGGAAGAATGTGCATAGTAATTCTCATCTGAATATTAACCCACTCTAAGTACTGGCTTTTTCTAGAAAATTCTAATAAAGAAAACAACTGCTTACCAAAGTATTTTCTCTGAACTATTCTGTAAAGGGCAGCATTCTCAGACTGGATTTTGAACCAACCCTCATAAGTACATAAGATCATTGCAGTCAGTAGAAATAGTCAGATACTACTTAAAATTATGTTTGAGCTTTACCAGTGTCTCAGGTGGGTTTTACTGCTGCTAAGATGCTCTTGAACTAATGTGAGCAAAATAAAAATCATTTACCCCTATTCACAGAACACAACTTTATTGATGGCTGCTTACTGTGGACTGCATACACTAAGAAACCATCTCCATATGGTTTTTCTTCTTCTCTCAGTCCTAAGGCTTTTGGTGTATTTGTTGCCTGGCAATATCAAATCACATCAGAGCCATGAATCCCCTTATTTCCCTTGCTCTGCTTATGCCCTGTCACACAGGATGGGCAGCAGTACTCACTCTGGGGAGCTCAGATGAATCCAGCTAGTCTGGGTGGTTGTGGTCCATGTGGTCATCTCTTTTTTTAGTGCAATATCTCATCCACTGGTATTTTTAAATAATGTTGGCTGTCAGTCTGCTTCTTATTTGTTGGTGACTGCATACAGAAGCTAGAAAGCAACAGCTAATGGTTTCCAATTTTCGTCAGTATAATCAATCATTTTGCAAAATACTTTTTTCCATGGTTGCTCAGCTGTTCTGCAGGAAAGGAGGTGACATTTGGCTGTGCTTGGCTGCAAGGAGGGAGCCTTCATGTTCTCTAAGCTGTGCTTCTTTCTTTACTATTTGCATTATGTATTAACTTATTGGCATGCATTCATCCATGACCTCTGCTAGATTGACTGAGCATTTTTTCCCCTCCATTTCTCTGCAACTCTATATTAAAACAGTTTTTGAGCAGAAATCAATCAAATCAGGAGTGTATTTTATCAGTTGGTCTCTCTTGATACCTGTGGGTGAAAAAAATTGCAAAGAAGTGATTATGTCTACTCACTTAATTTTTATTTCTTGAGATTCATCAGCTAAAGAGAAGATTCACACTACCAATTTTTAAAAATATTTGGGGTTTTTGAGATGTACTGTTTTTAGTGGGTTTTCCTTTGAACTCCAAAGTCAGTTCCTTTTTTTAGAATCTGCCCCTAGTTACAGTTTTTCATGAAATAAAATTAAAACCAGCAGCTAAGAATTAGTTAAAAAAAATAAAGAAAAAAGAGAAAGATATTAGAAGAAGCCAAACTACTACCAGCTGAAATTAAAAAAGCATTATGAATCCATTCAGCAAAGGAATGAAATTACAGATTCAATATGAATCAATCATTTGAGTAGAAGCTGATAGCATCCTGAGGATAAATATCATGGCTCCTTGGTTTATTGCTCTGTGTTTATTTTCTCTGCAAAGCTTCTTCTTGAGGTCTCCTTACAGAAACACCATCTGTGGTTTAACTGGGACTCTTTTCAGCCAGGAAGTAGCTTTGGATGAGGTGAGATTCTGTACCTTTACAGTGTTTTGGCTTGGAAACTCTAAACAGTGGAGGAAGAAAGAGTGAACCACTCCTTTAGGGCCTATTAGCAATGTACAACAATATTCTCACACTACAGGAGATTAGGGCTAATACTTCATAATTAATGGGAGGTAATGTGGTTCTCTGGGGGCTGTAGCTGTAATTGATACATGGTGCCTGGACTGAGTTTTCTCCCTGTATTCCATATTCGAGTTTCAGAAGCACATTTGGTGAGGAGATGTGATCTCCTGTGTAATTCCCTCAGAGTCAACAGTCTGCATGTGCAGAAGAACATGCCTTGCTCCTAACAGATCAATTTTTATGGGTTTTAAAATGGGGTTTTTTTGGCTGAACGGGGGGATATTCTAAACTTAGAAAGAAGTGATATTTGGCAGCTTTCAGAATAATTTTTAGAATGACTGCAATATTTTAAAGGCTCTAAATCAAAAGCAGAACTTGAGTGTAAAGAAATTGCTAGTGACAATAGCTACGATGATGAAGAAAGGGAAAATAATCATCTTGCATCATTCCAGCTGCCTGCATTTTAGGTCAAGTAGATACTGACCATCTTCTGAATGTGGATGATGCCTGGTTCTTGTGGTTATTCACATTAACAAAAAGTGAATCCACCTCTACTGGATTCTGCCTTGAGACTGCAGATTGCTGGGAGAGTCCTACCAGGCAACACTTTATCAGTTTTCTGGTAGAGAATCAAGCACTTTTAACATTTCTTGCTGCTGTGAGACTGTGAAAAACTTGTGACAGTAATGTTTAAATCCAGAAATGGTTTTACATTGTTTGCTGTAAATGAAGCATCTCCATATGAACAAAACCTGTGCAGATGATTGAACAAGCACAAACCAACAAAAATATAGGAAGAAATCTGAAAACAACGTTTAGGTGTTCGAGGACACAGATGATTAATAATAGTTAAAACTGATTGCAAAGTGCCTATACTGCCACTATAGAGAGAATCCTTAAATTTTGGGGGGGATTGATTTGAGGGGCCTAATCTAGCCTGAACATGTGCTTAGCTTCAGGTGCAAAAATTAATGTGAAGGGAGCTGATTAGATGCTTTCACCTCAATTTCACTTTCTTTCNTGCACATACTGGTGGATCCAGACTTGCTTTCTATTTCCATATAATATGAAAGAAAGCATGAGAATGTGTGTGTTCAAAAGAGCATAATGAATTTCTAGTTCACATGCTTAGAACCTCAATTTCACTTTCTTTCACTGGGGCCACAGCTCCCAAGTCACTTTCTTAAACCACTAAGTAGAGCAATAATTATCAAATTGCCTGTGTTTCAAATAATCTGTGTATAAGCATAGTTGAAAATTTCAGCAGGCATATAATTGACTTGAAAACATTAAAATCTGTCCCTGAGATGTTTTTAAAATCTCATCTATGTCCTTTAAAGACAGTTCTTATTTCCAATCTTGATGTTACTTGGAGGTCTGTGGGTACTCATGATGCTATCTGTGACATTTCTCTGTTCTTTATAATTTGCTCTGTAAGCTTGCAACAAGACTATATTGAAAATAAGATAAACCTCACTATTCTTCTTAGATACACAACAAAGATCTATAGTGAAAATATTCCTACTGAAGTATCTGTTCTAAACTCTTAGAGAGCCAGGAGGCAAGAGACGTTAAACTGTTTGCTATTTGTTGTCCATGTGTAGGTAAGATTTTCTCCTAAGTTTATGCAGGCCTATGGTACTAGTAATCCTATATTTTTGAAATATGATTTTCTCAGTGCTGGAACATTTAGAACACAGAACTGAAAGATGCTGAAGGCTCCAGCCCACATGCAACATATTAGATCTCAAGTTACTTCCATTTAAAATTTACCTTGTTCAAAAAGCAGGCAGTCCAACCTAAAGTTTTACAATTAAAAAACTTGCTGGTTTCCTAAAGCATCAAAACAGGGGTTATGATGTAGGTTTCAGAACTGAGTTCAAGATCTATTTGAAATATTTATGGCAAAAGTTTGCATAGCAGTGTATTTTTTTATAGATAAATATTCAAACAACTTTAAAAATTACTTCCTTTCTGCAGTGGGACACCAGTGTAGGCTATCTGTAGATGTGTCCTGGGGTTAATCAGGTGGGTAAAAGATGAAATAAGGTGTATTTACTTATTCTCTGTCTCCTTTCACACCTAAACCTTATTTCCATAAATGTTAGATTAGTAAATGGGAAGTGGATGTTTCCACAGTAACTTATTTCAATATAGTCTATAAGAAAACACGTTTCATAAGGAGGTGTAGTAGAGGGTTATTTTGCAGGTGTTATCCAAACTGTTATTTGCCATTTCAGTGTGACAGCACGAACAACTGAGCTAGAATATTGCACATCTTTAAGCCTCCCTCATATTCTTTAGCAAGACTTTATGTATTATAAATACTCTCTGTATTCTAAAAGTTAGATATTTGAGGTTTTCTGAGATTGTATTTGAAGTATTTGCTTTAATTGGCACAATTTTGATCTCATGCTTACAGTATTGCAGAACTGTGCTGTCTACTTTTTAATGCAAATAACAACTGGGACAAACAGAATGAAACCTCTACCATTTTATGTCTACTCACAACGGGTTTTTTAATGTCAGGGTGGCTCCACCTTGTTTAGAACAGATGAAAATTTTGTCCAAATAACTTCAAAATTCCTGGCTGACGTGATGCATTCCAAATATAGCTGAGCTAACAGGTTTCTAAGAATGGGATGTAGTCTTGTGTATGAGCTAAATACAGATACTTAATAGAAATACATGCTGCAAAGTGTTTTAGTTTATTTTTTCCCGGTTTCATGATTGTGTTTTCTCTTCTTTCTCATTCTTTTCCTCCTGTCTGCTTTTTATATTTTATTCTTCAGATATTAAAATAATTGCCAGGTTCTTTCTATCCAAATCAGCATCTTCTAACTGCTTTTTTCGTCAGTTGAACTAAGATTGTCCACAACTATTTGATTTTCTCTATTCTGCTTGTCTTGAGACCAACTCAATCCCCTGTCTGCTTTTTCAATGGAATCCTTCTTTTCCCCGTTTACATCACAGCTTTTAAAATTTTATTTCGAAGGAGAGAGCAGCCTTAGAATTCATATTATCCCTTCCTCCTAAAATAAGCCATTGAGAAAATCAAAGCAGGACATCGATAATCCAGTTAAAAGATCAGAAGAAGAAAAAATGTTCTAACCATCTAACTCATTACTTTCTGCAGAGAGAGAGAGATGAAAAACCACTGATGTTTCTGGGCTAAGCTAATCTCTTTGCTTGACCCTTGCATGCTTTGCGTCACACTATCAATTAACATGCTGTAGAAGGGAGAGTAAAAAAAAAAAGGAAATATTCCTACTACCTTTTGGATCCTTTCTTTCCAGCTGGTCTGCCAGGCCTTAGGACAAGACGTTCAGAATTCTATTTATAATCCAATTAATAGTGAGCTGTATGAAACCTGGAACAATACCCACTAGAAGCAGGACTGAAGTGACTCCTTCTGCCCCCGTGGACAGTTGAGGTAATTTGCAATGCTGACAATAGGCTCCGAGAGTTGAAACACAGATTTAGGATAGAAGAGAAGTGCTTGAAAGTGACCTAGGATGATTCATTCCTTATCACACATCTGTCAATATTAATGTTTTGCTGTTTATCTTTAGGCAGTGAGAAGGGGAGATAACATCTGTTGTCTAATGATTGCTGTGTTTTCCCCTTTTAAAGTAGTTGAATCTCTATTAATGTTTAGAAAAGGAATAAACAAAATATCAATTGATCAAAACAGCAACTTTGTCTCTTCTCACAACTGAGACATTGTCAAGGAAATGATGCATAAAACAGGAATTGCCAGCTTTAGAGTTGCTTGTGAAGGGATAGGATAGAATATATTCAAATTTGCAAGTAGGCTTGAAACATGAATATAGACCTTCAGACAATACATGACAGACTTTAGCTATGTGTTGTCAATGGCCATGGAAAGGGGTTAAAGGAACTGGGTTTGCTGGTCCTGTCCTTGCCTTGAAGGTCTGGTACAAAGTTCCATCTGTCATGGATTCAATTTTCTCCTTGGAAATTGACTTTCAACAACGTTCTCATTGTTAAGTTACCGATCAGGTTTGCATAGTTCACAGAAAGCACCATTATTCCAGTAGTGCCACAGGCCCAGAGAACAGCCCAGTGATACATTTTGGCAGCTGAGACAGAGCGTTTAAAACCAGGTTCTGTAAAAGATGAAATGCAGGTGATGCTCTCAAGCTAAGTTTCAGTTCAGTGTAAACTGCATGGAGGCAATTTGAAGACTACAGCAAGGAGGATGGAGGTGATATGAGGGTTGTCTGTCTGAGGCAAAAGTAGTAAAATCTGTAACTGGACAAAGGGAATTAGTCCTGCTTAGGACCTGGGAATTACTTATAGGAAGTGAAAAATTATGTAATCAGCTGTCATGAACGAAACAAAACAAAAGAAGTTCCTGACTTAATATTGCCAAGGAACAACACAAGGAAGCAAACAATTACACAAGAGCATGGTCTCCCAAATGGCAAACCCAAAGACACGATTGAATCTCGTGCAGGTGTGGGTGCAATTATTTTAATTGCCTGTAGAGTTTATTTAGTGTTTGTGGTAGCTATTGATAATATTCACCAGGTGACTGGTGACATTATATGTCACAATATTTCTATTTTGAATGGCTGTAGTAAGTCAGATATTTTCCCGTGTTGAAGGGATTTTTCTTTGAGCAGTGATTTGTAGAATTTCAAAGGATACAGCTGTGAAAAAGAAATGCCATACAACGCATAGGCTGCAATAAAGTATACAAATGATCTAGCTACATGACCTTCTAAATTAACAACTGAATTAACTTCCCTTCCTCTCCTGTAAACTAGAATGCTGTGTGCTTGATGGAGGCTGAGAAAACCTCGCAGAAATTCACAATACTACATATATGATATTCTGTACAATACGTGCTGTGCAAGCCTTTTTTTTTTTTTTTAATATAACACTCTCAAGGAAAAAATCTAAACTAAAGCCAGCTACATTTGTTAGAATATGGCATCCAGCAGCTCGAGCATGAGAAACAGATCCAATTCTCCTTTTATTAGTATTTTATATTCTAACATTTTTAATGTCTGTAGAGTCTGATTTAGAGTTCTTATTAGACACTAAACCAGACACCACCTGAGGCCTCTTAGGGACTTGGTATGGGGGGGCTGAACCTACAAGAGACAGCTGAGAGTAATGATCATTGCATTCATTGTGTGCTTCCTGTGAGTCACCTCACCAAAGAGTCCCTGCTAGCCAAAAATTTCCAAAAGTTGCAGGATAAACTTGGTCCCCTGTCTCTAAAGCGTCTCAGGGGAGGGCGAGATGGATCTCACAGTGCAGTGTGAGTGATGAGGGCACACAGATGCAGAGGGGTGGAGAACACGTTTTGCCCTCCCCAGCTGCTCTTCAAATGCTGCATCTCCATATCTTCATAGGTCCTGGCTTCACTGAAATCTCATTTTTAGGGTGACACAGAAGGTCAAATGAGAGGTATGTGTGTTCTTCTGTAGGTTTGCAGTGTCATATCAATTTTTATTAATGAGTCATTTTCGCTAATAAAAACAAATAAAAGTATCAAATTCAGTGTTTAAATATCATATTACTACTTTCTAAAGGATTTCTTTGACATTAACTTGGGAATTTTTAGGAAATGTTAACTTTTAACATATTAGGAGCTCCTACTATTTCAAATTGAACTCTCCCTACTTAATCACCAATCATTTCATGTCACACTTGAAGAGAAAACTGTAGTAATAGATGCTTTTAAATTCCAGCTTTATAAAGTCTTGAAATATGTTTGAGTCCCATGCAACAAATTAAACAAAGAAAACACTATTATCACTGTATTGGGGTAGCACTTGGCTTGCCAATGTGAATTCCATTTCTGCATGGTATTTGGTTGCTTCTCTGATGTTTAAAGAGCAAAGATGTGACTGTGCAGAAGCAATGTCCATACAAATGTCTTTTTGACCAGTATTTTTGAGAGCATTTCTGTTTCAGCATACCTTAGACACTGTAGCTCCTCGTAGATACGCTGGAATAAAATTGGTGTATTTTTATATAATCAAAAGCCTTAAGAGATCTATGGTTTGCTGGAGTAATACAGATTTTAGCAAGATTAATTATAGAAAAGCAATTTGGAAACTTTGGCTAATTTTACTTGTTCTTTGAAGTTGCACCTCTTAGGGGAATTTTAGAGGGCAACATTCAAAATATAATGTTTTACTGCTGTTTCCAAACACTCTCTATCAATTGTCTCACAACTTCAGGCACAAGGCAGATGTCTCGCAGGGAAAAGCAATAAGAACAAAGGTTATTTTTAAAACAGTAACTGGTTGATACAGTTTGTTACTTCCTTAGGAAACAGGGCAGGTAGGGGATAGTCATTCCTGAAAAGCATTGTGCAATTTTTTAGCTTGGGGCGCTTACCTTGTGGCATCCATTGTAACTTGTCAGATGTTAGACCACATCATTTTATAATCCAATGAGTTAGGGCAGATGTTACCTGCTATGACACTAAAAGGAAATGCTAAAAAAATGCATCTGTCCCAGAGTTGGACTTTTATAGTTTCTAGAAAAAAGCAAAGGAGGTTTGAAGAATACAAGATTTTGGAATATGAAATAAAAGCTGAGACTAAAAGAATAAAGGAAAAAAACTCCACAAGGTGCTGCTGATTAGAATATAACATACATACTGCAAGATGAAAATATTGATAAGATTAGTCAGCAGGATGCCAAGCATGTTCAGGAGCTATAAATGGATGGCCATAGTGCATGATGTCCCTGTAACAGAGGAAATGATGTAATAACAGATCTTATTGCTAATCATGCTATAGACACAATTGGGTTAGATTAGAGAAATTGTCAGTGGAGTCAAACATCCTGATGTCTGGCAGTGGGAAATGCATCTCTCAGGAAAAAATGTGAAACTTTTATAAAGCTCTGAACTGCATAGGGTTATTATTTGAGACTTATTATTTGAAATCACACTTCCTTACCTGAGGTGAAAGTCATGTTATGACCTAGCCCCAAAATTAAAGTGTTTAATAGTTCTGTATTATCTGGAAAATGCTCAGATGCAGAGATTCTCATCTTTCCTTTGACATCTCTTAAACCTCTTGTCTCAATATTTTGTGATAGCAAGTTTCATGCAAAGTTCCATAGAGTTTTTTATTGTGCCCACCTGAAGTTTGTTTCCTGATATGTCTACAATGTATCATACTTGTTTGGAGTATTTTTAGAGTTACATTTATCATGTCATAATCAGATTTTGCCTTGCACATCTTCTCAAATTAGGCAATACTGCTCAGTGCAGTCACCACTGACATTTTTTTTATTTATGATGTCTCTTCTTGAGCTGTGCAGAAAATTACTTTTTAAATAATATTGTGGATTATCTCAGTCCATTGCAGATTAAGGTTTAGGACAAAGGTGTTAGAGCCATCACAGTAGTTGCAGGACTCCATGAAAAATTTTCTTGCCTTATTGTGTAGACACTAGGTGAAATGTGAGATTTTAAAGTTCTCTATAACATTTTCACAGAGAAAAGATTAAATCATTTAAATATTTGCCAAACAAGGCAAAAGAAATTATAGTACACCATTTTCATAACCAAACTAAAATGGATTAAAAATTGTCTTCGAATCGTTTGATTGTCAAATTGTCCACAAGCACTATTAGCATATATTTTTATATATGTTAATGGGAGTTTTATCTCTTTAGTTTTAGGGTTATGCTGTGGTGTTCATTTAGCCATATAGAAGAAGTAGATGAGGATCTTATTGTTTATTTTGATGTTTTAGAAGTACATGGCTAGTCCAGCAATCAGGACTTTTCCTAGACAGTGGAGTGAGAGGATGCTTTTTGTGGACTATTAATCCCAGCTATTTTAAATGTCTTCCATAACATGTGTGGAGTCACACTCTGGAAGTACTTAATTTCGTTCTACAGAAGAAAAAATCATTGATTAGTTTTGCCAGATGCCAAAATTTTAGAAGCCAGTGATGAGAGGTGAATTGTACCCTTAAATAACAGGAGTTTTGTTACAGACATGATTGTACATCTCTGTTTCACTTTTTAAGTAACCCAAACAGACTTTTATAACAGGTAAAAAGAGCCAAAGTTCTAGTGAAATGTTGAATTAATTCTGTTGTGATTTGTTTGTCTTGTGAGAAATTAGTTTATGGTCCAAAAGACAGCCATAGCCAGCTAAATTTCCCTGATTAGGAGCAAGACAGGAACATCAGAGTAAAAAGTGAAATGGAAAATCATCCAAGCTACATTAACATAGCATAATTGTGATAATAAATTTATACTAACCGATACGTTCTGGCCATTGAAGAGCTGTTCTCTAAGGGTAATAAGAACAAAAATCTCTAAATAAAGCTAATGAAAGGTCACACATCATAGAACATGTTATGACTGCAAGAATGCCTGTGCTGTGCACCATTAAAGGGAAGACCCTTTAGCAGACTGTAAGGTGATGGTGCTGTTGCAGATTTTTGGTGATAGCAAAAAAATCCCCTCATAAGGAGAACTCTTTTTGCCTTCATTCTCTCTCCCAGACTTCCATGACTCACTGATAGCCTTATGGCAGTGCAGGCTGGTCTCCCTACACTCGGTAGGATTAGGTCGTTGCTGTCAGTAAAGATGAAAATAGTAAATTGAAGTTGAGCATTACAACTTTTTTCCCTATCTGAGGAGAAAAGGTGTAAATTCTTATTGTATGTGTGTATATATATATATGAGAGAAATATATAGATATATTTACATGCATATGCCAGGAGAGAGGGAGAGAAAAAACGAAAAAAACAACTCTTATCCTTGCTGGTTCCAAGACTATATCCTTGTGGTCATTTAAGGATTCAGGGCTTGCATTTTAGCTGCTGCATACCCCTAGCATGTGGTAAAAGAAGTGGGTACTCTGCATTTTAACCTAGTTTTTAGATTTAGTGGCGAAGCCCTTTTCCACAAGTGCTTAATGTATTTCACCTCCAGTGAATGGTGGCTAAATGGAATTTTAGAAGAAGTATCTGCCAATTTAATGAGGTTATGCAAATATTAGGTTCACTCTAAGCACTTGCCATTAATTTTTCTTTGACAATGATTAGGGAAACACTGTTTATATTTTTTGTGTTAAGAAGGGCTTTGTTGTCAGAACACTTATGCTCTTCTGGGTTTTGCAGTAAGAATAGGCTGCTTTCTTAGCTCATCTTCTGATGTTGTAGCAAGGATATGACTGTGAAGCTAAAAGAAAGCTGCCTGTCTGTAGTGATTAGTGTCAGCCTGAATTTGCCATTTGCCATTTTGAAGTCAGATTTTGTTTTACTTCAAAATGTAAGGAGGTCTAAATTATTCTGATCTCATCTTGAATTATTAAAGAATTTAAAGTCAATAAACTTAAACTTTTAAAGGAAAAACACAACAAAGAGTATTTTAAATATGTATATTTGTACACACACACACATGTATATATACTGATATTTCATATATATTTATTCATCATCTTCTCTCCCCTCACAGCTCCCAGCAGTTATTTTGGACACAATCAGATACTTACTAAATTAGTTAATTCTGCTTCAACCGGTGTTACCCTGCAAGTATAAATAAAAAACACTATTATATAATGGTGGTATGTATTATATGAGCTGGGGCTGAGACATGAGAATATAGCACTCTTATATTTGTCTTGATCTTGCCCACTTCTTTAACCATCTTTTTGTTTAGAAAGCAGGCTTCAAATAACCCTAGATAAGAAATGTTAAATAATTGATAATAAAGTATAGTTGGATTTTAAGGCTGCAACATGAGATAGGAAATAATGCTGTAATATACACAGAAAACAAAGCTTAACCCTGGGAACACCATGAGCAACACCCAAATGAGAGTTCTTAGTAACAATAGAATTTCTGGTACTCCTATAAAAACTCCCTACTTAGCTGAATCACGTATATAACCAGATAAACTGGGAAATTTACATTTTGTTATGCAGATAAAATGGCATTAACCTCTTATCTTCCTGAAGAAAGGACACATCTCTCTTGGCAGCATAGCTGGGCTACATTGAACGTGGTTCACCTATGAATAAAGCTTGAAACTGATACAGGATAAGTTGCAGTCTCTGGAAATGCCCAACATCAGAGTTTATGCAACAAGATTTAGACTAGAAATATATTTTGTCTACAAAGTCTTCTAAAAAGAGTGGAGAAATTCAAAGCAGACTTCAGAGATGGGGAGATGGTGGTGCTCTTGCATTTTCCTTCAAAAGTTGTGAGAATCCCCTAGCACAAACTAATTTAATCCCGAAGCAATTAATTGCCATCAGTTCAGATCTCAGTTAACAGTCAGTAATGACCTGCATGCATTAATCCGTTGAATGAGTCTCTCTGAAGCATTTTTAGTCAATTTATGAGCAGAGGTAGAATATGAGATTCTTTAACTAGAGGTGCTTTACACTGAAATGCATGAACTGAGTCACCATGTGGGGGAAGTTTAACGACACTGAGTCAAGTTAGTGAGCTAGTCAGCTACTGGAGGTGGCACCTGATCTGCTAAAATGGCATTTGTGTCTTCAAAGAGGTGAGATACCCTATAATTTAGTGGGAGAAATGTCAAAACTAACTCCTGAATAGCTTAGAGTTAGACAAACTTCAGAAGAAGTAACAGAGTTTGAATGGATACCATGAATCACTCTTAGAAATGAAATGGTACAAGTACTTCAGCAGGAAAAGCTCGTGTCTGATAAGGCAGCTACTGCTGATATGTGTGTATCTAGAAATTTAGAAAGGCAAAAGAGGATTTTCCCCCCAGAAATGATAATACATCCATTAATCTAGTAAAAGCAGCCAACTGATGAATAAAATAGCACCTTCAAATCCTTCAAAAGTCTAGAGAATTTGAAGCCAGATCAGGCTCCTTGTTTCTAAAGTAAATCAGCACTTATAACTGCTAGAATTATTTATACCAAGCAGACCTGTATTGGGTAACAAGCATATTCTCTGCTCACAGATATGGCTACAGAGTAGGCTCATTTTCAATACTCTGCACAGCTTTGGCAACATCACCTATGGTGACAAGTGCTATGAATTCTTATCCTCAGAATAAATCTCTTTAAGATTTGACACAGTTTAAAACAGCCATCATGTTCTGGGAGAAAGGTTTGTGTGTAGGGCATCACAAGTTCAGAAGTCCTCTACTGCTGCCTCTAGATTTGTAAGGATATTGGCTACCCATGAGCTTGAGTCTTTTTTTCAGTTTCAGTGAATACAAGTTGGCTGGGAATAACTTGCAGCTGGTACAGCTCTATTTTTAAATAAGAAATTAAAATTAGCCTTTCTTTTTCCCCTCAAAATTCCATCTGCTACAATTAATATTAACACGATTTCTAACTTGTCCTTTTAGCTAATTATATTTTTAGAAAGACTCCATAAAAGGTTAGTGTGAAGAACTTATATTTTGAATTTTTGACAATCTGCTTGCTGAAAATGTGATCCTCAATAATAACACGCAGGTGAAAAGGAATTTTATTTAAAACTTTCCAACTAATACGCAGTACAGGAAGCACCCTCAAGCATGTAGTTGTTTTTGAGACGTTGTTCAAGCCTTCATCCCCATGGCACAGTGGATTCCATGCTGGCACTCTTAAGGAGGCTGGAATTCAAAGATAGCTGAAAAAGTGAGCTCAGAAAAAATTGCCCACACTGCATCAATAATACATGTCATCATCTACAAGTGTTACAAATATAAAACAATAGTTGGAAGTACAGAGCAGCCTTTCAAAGACATTGTTGCTTTCTGTTCCTGATGCTCTAGTGGGTATTAAAGGTCCTTCCTAAATTAGGTCATGACATTTGTTAAATTTTCTTATTTGGAAAATATTGGCCTTAAGTCCATAAGGAATTTTATCTAGAGACTTCTGGTGAATTGTAGTTGTATATTGATGAAATATGGTGACATTTTAACCCAGAAGTAATCCCGAGAAGCAGTTGACATAGAATTGGTTGTACTGGGTCTGCTTTATGATAACTTTGTACAAATAGTTTATAAAATGCTCTTCAATGCAAAAATTACCTTGTATATACAACACTAATTTTAGAGACATGTAGATGACTGTAAGATTTCAATCACAGTGTACTTTTGGATGCTGAATAAGCCAGTTTTTGCTTTATTTGAAAACAGAATTCTTCAGAATAAAATGTTGTGAAAATTGAGCTTGATCATGTTGTGTTGTCCGACTTGAGTCTCGTGGACATTAGTTTTGCTGTTCATTTTCAGGAGAGGACTCAGGCCAAGTGCTGTGGCTTTTACTCACCCTGTTGCTAACTCACGGATCTCGGTGCTAATGCAGCATTGAAGACCCCACAGTAGGTGCTGTGTGTTTGGTCCAGGTGACTCTGCAGGCACCCACAGAGCAACAGCCATGGACCCTCAGCTGCACGCTTCTACACTCACTTTCAGGGCCAGTTTTATAGAGAGCACTGCTGCTGCTCAATACACTCTCAGCAGTAATTCTCTGAAAGATCCACAATACCTAAAAGAGTGCTGAGAGTTACCTTTTCTTTTTACAGTCTGAAAAATCTCCCAAAACTTTCATTATTGATTCAGTAATCTTTTCCTCCTGTTGAATGATGACCTTATTTGTTAATATTTGACCTCAAGAATGATAGTAGAGGATGGAGGAATTAGTACTTAAAGTGTGTGGATGCCTGGTTATTGCCACTGCTTCCTGGGCAGCAGAGAAAGGGCCAGGGTGAGAAGTGCTCACAGTCACAGAACCTAGAATGGCTGAGGGCAGAGGTCCTGAGCCATGTTGTATTTGCATCTGTAAGACAAAATAAATTAAAGAAACCAGCTGCTCATCTTTAATAATTTGGGTGTAGTTAGCAAATTAAATTTGCAAACTCTCCACTGTCCTCTTTGCTGCCATTCAACTCCATTCTGCTGTGTATTGAAGTAATTCCAGTAAGTACCTTAGCTATTGCTGGGTAAATAAGTGAGTAAACACAATTACTGCTATAATGAGCTGAGATCACAGTTTCCAGTTTGAAAATATTTTAATAAAGGAGAAATTCATTAGCACTCACTTAACGACTGTTCTCCTTTGTCTATGTTGAAATTACCATTCTTTTTAGTTGGTGGGAGTTTCCTAAACACAGGAACCAATAAAGTTTGCCTGCATAATATTATTTTGATAACAGTACTTTTAAAATAACTTTTTTATTTAAATCATTAAAATTACCTTCTTTGTTGAATATTTGTTTGTATAGTTTATATTATTTGTCTGGCACAAATGTTGACCCTGGTTCTGGAATATACGTATCTACTGTTTAAACATATACTTAACTGATAATTAAATCAATGTTAATTAACAGTAATGTGGGAGTCGGAATTAAGTTGTTTTCCAGATAGGAGAATGTGAAGTAGGAAAGTGAAGACAATTTGGAGGGTTAAAAAAAAGTGCTGTCTACAGTGAAATGAAGTCCAATAGTCTTTTTCAAACAGTGAATGAACTGAGCTGACCCAGAGTGGTTCTGTCTCTGTTTTATACAAACAAGAGTATCAGTATCAGTAACAAGATACTGCCAGTATCAGTTAGGGAGGTAAATATAACCTGTCTTTGTGCAGGCGTGCAAGCCTAATAAAGTTTAAAGTGAAAGCTGTCAAGGGCATAGTCTTGTTTGTAGCATCACCAGGCAGTAGCAGCAGAGTGCACAGAGGCTGTTACTGGGCTTGGAACATGCAGGGAATCCACTCCTCGTGTGCTGGGAAAGTCTCTGTCAGATGCTGGTTTAATACAAGAGTCTTGGGTGCTGCCAGAGGACTGGCCTCGATTGCTGTAAATTCCTGCAGCAACCCAGACTTCACATCTGTCTAGAAAGCCTGGGGAATAAAGAAATTAGAGATGTCAGAAACTTCTGGGAAATGATGATGCCCATCTTCTGTTTTGTCCAAGAGACCGCTTCTTTTAAAGTGGATTTACCACTCAGTTTCCTTACTAAATAAAAAGAAACACTTTGCAAACCCCTCTCTGTTCTATCCCTCCTACACTTCTACACTCTGGAGATTTATATGTCTGATTCTTCCACAGTCCCTATTTATAAATCCGCATTTCAAGGAGCTATAGTGACATATTCTAATTTCTTCCTGCTGGCCACTACTTTTCTGCAAGAAGTTTTAAAAGAATAATTACATTTCCTTACAGTTAAAAGTCCAATTATTCTTTATGGATTTGGACAAGGCCAGTACTGGTTTCTCCGGAGGTTTGATGACAAGTGCTCTCTGAAGAGGCCTGACAAAATGAATGTATTACAGTCCATTGTCTCTGCCTCATGGCACAATACTGAGGAAGCCTGGCTGCAGCCTTGCCTCTGTCATACCCAAACGTAGTTACATGGCATTCTTTAGGAAGCCACTTCTTGTATCATGTATACATCCTAGAACACTAAAATTTAGCATAAAACAGTACTTATGAAATTTCTGGAATCCCAGTGCCTGACTCTGTCACAATAATCTGAGGAAGAAATAAACTCCTTTATGGACATTATAAAATGTTTCTATTTCTGTCTGAAGCTGAATCCTTACAGTCAATAACCGTCAGTGATGTAAGCATGCTTCCTGTAGCCAAGTAGTCTTCAAATATATTTTCATTTCAGCGAAGACATTCTTTATTGTACTTTCAAATTGTGTGAGAATTTGTTTAATCGGGGGTTTCTTTTCAACTTTTTGCTATGGCTATTATCTCCATTAAGAATTCCTTATTTATGTATCATTCGCTCATTTTGGAAATGTAAGATTTTTTAAGTCAGATTTTGAAGCTGGATGTGCAAACATCATCCTGAAGTTCCCATATAAGTTTCGTTCTCTCTGAATAACATTGTCCTTCTTGACCATACCTTATTTTTAGTGGTGTCATTTGTGGAAGTCTTCAAAGTACCACTGCTGTGCATGAGCAATAGTGTCATCAGTATGTTTTCCCTGGAGAAAAGATGGGGGTCAGTACAAAAGGAATTCAAGATCTCAGGAGGAAATGATTTTCCCATGAGCACACTGAGTGGGGAGAGGCAAGGGCACAGCTACAGCACAGGCAGGCCAAAGCACATGGAGTTCCACAGAACTCTCACGCAGGAGGAGTGAGATGGTTTGCACTGATGTAAGAAGGGAAATAATTGATGTTCATAACCTTGCCTCTTACCATGTATTGTCAATTGTGTGCTTTCTTATGCAAATGGCTGCTCAGTGAGAGCTACACAGTGTTCCTGGGTCTCTCATCCACTAGTTCAGGCTTCTGAGTCTTGGTGACACAACTTTTTTTCTTGCATGTTTGACAAACACAAGTATCAAGTTCACATTCATTTTGAAACCATATTGAGGTTATTTACAAACAAACAAAACCCTTAAGTGTTCTATCAACGCAGAAGTCAAACACTCCAGGGATTGTTTCACTCCCTGTGAATAAACTAATACCTGTAGAGCAAGCCCTAAGAGGCAGAACTTGTGCTACATCAGAAGTGTTCTATCAGGTAGCGAAGCAGAGACACCTGAAAATACAGCTAATTGTGGACAAAAAGGTCTTACTTCTTATTAAAAACAGCAAACCTCTGCTGTATGAAAATGAAAGTCTGTTAAGAGTTTGAAGTCATATTTCTGAATTTTGTGCACTAGTGTTTAATCCCAACCTGTTGTTAAGGTAGCAGCTTTCAGAGCTAAGTGAATTCAGAGCAGGTACTGAATCCTTTTTTCCTCTCCAACTGAGAGACTTCCCCATACCGTTTTAATTTATATTATATTTTTGCCTGTTTTTACAATCTTTATACTATTTTTATTCAGGTTATTGCTTGTTACAACAGATTTCTCATGAGCAACTATGCAGGTGTCTCAGGAAATTACATAAGACTGTGATAACTGGAAACTTAACTCACCCCAGCAATTTATAAAGTATTTCTGGAGCTGATGGGAATTAGAAGTGACTTACAGAACACACTGTGCTATGTCATCTCTCAGTGTGCAGTAAGGAATGCTGTAGTTACTTTGGTAGCAAATCAGAAGACAAAACAATCTCTCCAGTAAATATAATTTATATTCACTTGTGTTTGTTCTCATGTCTCTCTTCAGCACACAAATATCTTTGTAAGAAACAATGATGTGCAGAATACACTGACGTTTCTGCTGTTTCACTAACCCTGAGAGACTGAACTATACAAGGCAGCAATTGGATTTTGGATGACTAAACCATTTACATGAAGCTTCCTGTGAGACTAATGAATCGCTAGGCTTTCATCTCCATACAACCCATAATGAATAAATAATATCAATGAAGTTAGTAAAGGGAGTGGTACAAAGAGGCTGGAGAACTGAGTTGGAACTGCCTGGGTGTTATGTGTGTGGAGAAATGTTAAACTGCATACTAACTTAAGGGGAAAATCTGATTCTCCCAAAACTGAAAAGAAAAGCTTCCTGTAACTCCAGGGGAAACAGGTTCATATTCAGAATCAGACATTTAAAGTTGTTTAAAGTGGTTTAAAGTTGTTTAAAGTTGTTTAATCAGATATTTAAAGTTGTTTAAAACTTAAAGTGGTTTTAAGTTTACCACTTTAAACACGGTATTGATTTATCAGACTGCTTCTGCCTCGGGAAGCCATGCAGAGTATCTCCACACACCAGTACCTTCCCCTGAGCGCTCAGTCCCAAACCTCAGTGTCAGCAAGGCGCCAGGTACTCTTTTGGCAGAGTTCAGATTGTGTCTTTATCTGCTCCAGAGCTGGCCATGGGTAATTTCCTAAGACTATCTTTGTGCTATCAATAAAATCTCTTGTGTGCTGGTGTGTTAAGTGTTCTTGTGTGCAAATACAACCTTATAATAAGCTGTAAAATCTTGAACAAATGCTTGCACATCATCAGTTTTCATTGTTCACTGAATAAATAAAAGATCATTAAAACATCTTAGGGATATGTAGCATTGTTATAAATAATAATGTTTACTGAGGCAATCTAAACTAATATTAATGAGCATTCTCATACTATGATATTAGTACAAATATGATCATTAACTTACCCTTTTTATACTTTTTATTGTGCTGTTGTTAAGCATTCAATAATGTGTTTTTAATGAACTCTTATTTACTGAGCGATGAAATAGCTTTGTTAATAAATTTAATTAGCCATGCACAAATGTTAAGTAGGGAAAATAAAACCCACAAAGAAAAATGACATCTGCCTGGAACACTGCTGCTGCTGCAGCTCCCAGTCAGAAAGGCTGCCAGGACCTGCTCAGCTGCAGGGGCTCACGGGCTCTCGGGGTGAGGGCAGCGCTGGAGCCGCTCTCTGGCCAGGGACTGGAGGGGTGCAGGTGCAGGAGCCCAGAGCTGCAGGGGCTGATGTGTCTGGGAAGACACAATAAAGACGCTCTCACACCTGCCAGGTTTAGCAGAAAGGAGGGGAAAGACTTTATTATTGACATATGTCACATTCTTATACAATTCCCAGCTCCACAAGGGATTGGAGAGCATGTCACTTCCTTCTCAATCCCACTGGAGAAGAAAGGTGCTCATCAAAGTTCTCTTATCACAAAAGGAATGAAAAACAAAAAATACTGTTAAGTAAACACTGGCTATTATTTACATGAAACTGTGTGAAAGAATCTGACTCCAAGGTTAAAAACAGAAGGCTTAGCAAAAACCAGGGCAACAGGCTCCCTGCTCACCTGGGGACAGCTTCAGAGGCTGGATCAAACCAGGGCCTCAGACACCGCAGCCAGGTTTGCCTTTGATGGAGGAATTCTCAGAGGTTGACCTCGAGATCACCTGATTCTAAACTGACACTATTTCTTAAGATATGTTTTTTAAAAATGTGTGATATTTATTGTCCCATAGGATTTATTCTGCTGGATTGTCCAAACCTTTTGTGTAAATTATTAGAAGACACAATGTAGGCACAATTTCTACATGGCATTCACTAGAAAACATAAATTATTCTTCTTTTAAATTAGGATAATTGGATCAGGCAGCTGGATGTGTGAATGCAATACTAACCATATGCTAATGCATTTTTTCTGAGGCTGTTTTCTGACTAAAATGCTCTATCATTGGATTTATCAAGGAAAATTCAATGCTATAGACTGTGGGAAAAATTACATCTTGTTTGTCAGATGCCAGTAGACTCCATGCAACTTTTTTCTACACTGTCTGCACGCAAGTAGATATAATATTTTGTTTTGTTTTGTTTTTCCTGTCCTCAGAAAATGGAAAATTGCAAAGAATGACTTCTCCATGAGGAAATCTTCACATAATGAAGGTCCTACTGGATGGATTGAAAGTTTATTGATATTAATGGAGAGATTTAAGGACTGTAGGTCAGGATAAAGATAAACAATTCTGGTGAAACACAACAAAAACCAGAAAAATTGATCACAGTTTTTAAATAAATACATATCCTTATTATACTGAATTGTATACTTTGTACAACAGTTTAGTAAATTTTGCAAGGTGGGATCCACTGTTTTCTCATGGATGGGATCCATGTTTTCATGTTCTCTCACCTCAGGTTATATTTATAACTTTTGCCATGCTTTTTTCAGTCTTCACGTAAGATATAAACATCTTAATTCAATCCATTGGCTTCCAGATGGCAGCAGTGACTCACTTTGGAGAATGGTCTAGCTCAGAATAACCATAGTAGTGCTCAAAGAAATTTAATGTCATTCATGTTTTTCACACAATACCTGAAAAATGGAATGTTGTAGCCTAAAAATTCATATGAGAAAACGAGCTTCTGTAAATTTTCTTTGAGTGGTTTCTTTGAAAAACCTTCCTTCCATTTCAAGTATCAAAAATCAATGTGATGGGTTTTGGCTTTTTTTAAAATATTTTTTTTTCATATTTAAATTAAGTATGTCAAGTACAGCATTTAATCCTGATTTCACTTTTAATCCTGATTTTGCTTTAAGGTTTTTTTGTTTGTTTTTTTCTTTTTTGTAGAGTAGATTAGGGGTAAATTTTTAGAGTTCTCTGCACATTTAATGTGCACATTTAATTTCTAGGAGATGGTGTGTAGTATACTCCTGCAGTTAACGTAATAACTTGGCTACTAATGTTTATCGTCAGCACACTTAAAAATGAGGATAATGCAAATGTACATACAAGTAAATTCACATTATGTGAGACTTGCATAACATTTATAATTAGGATTCATTTTAAAAGTGCATGAAAATGCCAGGAGGAAATTTAAAGTGACATGTATTACTATTATGCAAATCCAGCACTTACTAAAGTCCTTATTCTCAGACTAAATTCTGCTATCTAAATAATTGCTTCACAACTGGAAATTATCACCGGCAGCCAAATTCTCTTCTCCCTTCCAACCCTTCCCTTGATCGTGTTTATTCAGTAACACAACAGCATTCAGCAGTGTTGATAAATGTGTTTAGTGTTCATTTGGTTAAGCTTCAGTAATCTGAGTCTCTGGAATTAGCAATCAGTGTTACAAGGATACAATACATAGTGTAGTATATTTAGCTACTCTACCAGAACCTCAGCTAAAAGAGCACGGAACATTTCAAAGCTGAGTTGACATTTGTTACTTTCTTCCTTGGCAGCGTCAGTAGCTTTTACATCTGCTCATAAATCATTTTTAGCCTAATGTGGTGTTGAGCCTTCTCCTTTTGCAATAATAGCTAGGGTGCTGCCCAGCAGAGGCAACACAAATGATCACCCAGAGTTAATTATTTGGACAGGTAATGGCAGCTTCACTTCCTCAGCAAGGGAAACAAAGTCGTCTGAATCTGATAATGGAAAAGGATTCATTTTAAGAGGCAATTATAGATGGGGAAAGATAAGTAGAGAATAAACTTCTGAAACAAAGTTCAAAAATATCAGACATATGATATCATATCATATCCAATAAGTGGACCAAGCACACTGTGCCTCACTGTAGCTGAAATCAGTGTTCCTGTTTCTACCAAAAAAAAAAAGATTGCTCCACCATGTTATGTCCAGGCTCACAGCAGATACCTGGAGCAATTGCTGCACAGTGACATTTCCTCTATCAGTCACTGCAGCTGAGCTACTGTGGCACTCCTGTGCCAGTAGTTGTGGGTCTGTAGTTGTGAGAACAGAAATCCCATGAGAATTTGAGTGTGTTAGGGTGAAAAATTTGCACCATTGCTCCAACTATTGTGCTTCATATGAAAAATGGGAAAAAAATTAAGAGACCTTCTAACAGCAAACACTATTTACTCACAAAATTAATATCTAAGACTTTAAAATATGTGATGATTTTTATTTTTTCTTCCTTCTACATGAGTTTATTAAAGGTTTCTATAGTGAGGTCTTGAAGTTTACCATTTAATCTTTTCTTCAAAAACAATCAAGAGCTGAATTCATTTGATATGGAGTTTGGATTCAATTTGCTTGACTCTCTTGCTGGCATTTACACAGTTTTCATCTGAATTCATGCAAGATTGAACAGGAACGACATATTTTTATTAACTACCAGTGGGCATTTCATTGGAACAAGCATTTGTGGCAGAGTAATTAAAGAGCAGATTTTACCACACAAACCCTCCAAACAGCTGCAGGTAAATATTCCCAGTAATGAACTGCCAGAATTCTCTCAGTCAGATGAAGTGTCAACAGCAAGACTGGTTTTGAGACATATTTACGAAACAAGGGATCATATTTCCAGATGGCTGGGCAGGTTCTGATCCCACTGGTACCATTGTAGCTCTTGCATCACTGCTGCTCTGCCTCACACATCTCCAGCTGTTTTGAGTTCACCACGTCCACTTTTGTAACTCTTCCACCAAAACCAAGAACTTTGCAATGGAACTACTGTTACGTATTTGAAAAAGTGCAATTAATTGGGGAAAACATGCCATCAGGCACGGGAGTTTGGGATCCAACCTCATCTACTGCTTTGCAAAATTTTCATTCTCTTAATAAAAACCAGAAATTTTTCTATCATTTAAACATTAAAAAAATAAAGAAAATATGAAATATATCAATTTATCAGAGTAATTTAGTTAAATTCTATCACAGAAACAAACCCTTTGTATTTAGATATAGTCTACACTCATCATTTCTGGATGTAGCTCTGATGCTGCAGTTGCTGGGTCTGGAGAAGCTTAGCACATCTGCTGCATAAATCTGGAATGGAAAATGTAGCCTTGCAGTTCCCAGAAAATACTAGCACTTCTACCACCTCAGCGTGGAAAAATGCCATAGACCTGGATTAAACTCACTTAATGCCAGCTAAAAGTAAGAAGACTGTGAAACCAGTCTGCATCAGACATTTATGTTTTGTCTATAGCCGTGGAGATAGGGAAAGAGAGAACTCATCCTGTTACATCTTGGTGCTCAAGATTTTTTGGCTGCATTACCTGTCTAGGCACTCTTTTCCCTTTAGCTGAAGTGGAATTCCAGCTCTCAGACAAGGCACTTGAAATGCTGATGGCCAGAGCTGGAGGGCCTAACAATCGAGTGCCATGGATTTCACTTAGGGTTGGGAAGAGGAAGATGTAAACCCCTCTTTATAAAACATGGCCCAATTTGTATTTTAAACAGTAGGCATGTTAGAAGGAAGATATTTTTCTTGTAGCAGTTTTGTCAAGCTTATTTTTAGAGGAATAGCATGCAGCACACTCTCATTACTAAATTCTTCCCCTTGGAAGCAGAAGATAATTTCATAATTGCTAAAAAAAATTAAAAAACATTTCTGCCGTTTGCTTATTGTCTTGCTGCATTTTAGAACTCTACTGGGAAAAGGGACCTGAAGGAAGAGCCCCAGCCTTTGTCACCCCTCCTGCTAAGGGCAGCAATAAATGCAAAGTGAACAGCATGACAAAAAGCATGGTCAAAGCTGTCTGTTCGGGAGTTCTGAAGAAAAGTACATGCCAGTCAAAAGAAAAAAAATGAACAAGCTGCAGCTCAGCATTTCTTCTGCTGCAACAAAACTTACCCTCCTTTCCAAACAGTATAAATAGTAAGTATTCACTGACAGAAGGGAATTTCAGAAGCTAACAACTTCAAGACAGTTGATTCCTAATGGCACCAAATGGAGCTTCAGTACAAGTTGGTCTGCCAGTTCAGAAATGTCACATGATGCAAACCTCTCATTTTCTCACAAGAAATAAAGGATGAATCACTGACTTCTGTTAGGAATCAGATTTTTAAATATCAACACTGCATGTAACATCAGTAGAAATTCAAATGTTTTTCTACATTTTAGCATTAATTCCAATCTGCATGGTTTACAATCGAATGTTTTTACTGATGTAATTTAACTTTTAACCCGACTTCTTCCATAATTGCTTGTATTCTATGTATGTGTGTATATCTGCCTGTCATTCATTTTTACAATCATTTTTAAAGCTGTTATCCAATTTTAGCTCAGTTGGATAGAAAGATACAAGCCTGAGATAAATTTATCTCCCATAAGATTTAGACAAATATCTAGCCAGAGGAAAGTGGAGGAGAAATGAGAGGGACAGATCTTTGTGGACATTCACACACAAAGCATACGGAGTTTCTACAAAACTGTGTGTAGTACTGAGCTGACCAGAGTGCCAATAATAATATTTAACCAGAAAGTAAGACATACTAATAATTAATTATGAACAGGGTCCTTGGAAAGGAGAAAAAAGGCAGGGAGAGATCAGTCTGTATTCATTGGGTCTCTTCACCTTGTAAGACCATAAATACAATTCATATTGATGGATGTGAGAGTTCCTTCGAATTTCCATGGTAAATAGACACAGCAGTCTATGGCATCTATGACATTTCTTATTTAGCAAGGAAATTGCCAGAAAGGAAATCAACTCAGAAAATCATAATTGAGATTCTTTATTTGTACTAAAAATTATATGCTGGGTATATTACTATTAATAGAACATTAATGTTGGAAAAGTTGGAAAGTTATCTGGTCAGTTGAAGGAGAAAAAGAGTCATAAATAAGGTAAAGTGACCTTTTTGAGCTGGAGATTAATTTTAAAGAAAGGATACATTGTTATCATCTTACAGAAGTCTGTCAGCAGTCTGGCACTTGCAAATTAGAGGCACCTAAGACCCAGATGACAATTCTTAATGTGCATATACATAGGAGGCAGATGCTTATAGAGATGTGTGCAGAAAGCAGAAGCCTTGCATTTCCAAAGGCGTGAAGATTAAAGGTAGACTATTAGCAAGAAAATGGAACAAATAAAGCTGTGAGGGACTGTTCTTTAGCAGATAAATGAGAGTGCTTGGAAATATGGTAATAAGGTTTGAAAGAGAGTGGCAGTGTTCTGTAGCTGATGAATGCACAGTGTAACAGATCATTATTTCACAACTCAGTGCAATCCTAAGCATGATACTTGTCTAATGAGTGTAAAATTATTTTTATTTAATTTTATACCAAATAAAACTTGTCTAAACTATGTCATGCTTGCTAGGGGATTGTGCTAGCCCACCCATCATGGTAAACTACTTCTTGTCTTTTAATACATAAACACATTATTCATATTAAAAATTAATTTCAAAAAATGTACCGAGTTACATAACTTGTATTTTCTTTCTTCACCAAAAGCAACCATCAAAGATTAAGAAAAACACCAGTTTTATGAACAAATTTATGAGTTCAGAACATAAAAGGAGTCAAACGTACCTTGGATGATAACATTTCTTAATAGTCAATAGCTTAATGATGCACATTTTTCACTGCACACTCAGAAAACTCCTTAAGATCCACAGCATAATGACAGTTTAAGAAATAGTGACAAGTGAAGCAGTAGTTTGAGTAAGTGAGAGCTGTAATTATTCCCCGTAGCAGGTGTGGTCCCTTTATTTTTTGAAAAGCTGATGAGGATACATCAGGACCTCTGTGTTCCTTGCACTCAGCGCTGACTCTTTCACACAGCTCAGGGGTGAACGTGGAAAAGAGGCCAAATCTGCAGCTCTAAATGGGGCTGCTGATCTTGGCCAACAGTCACCCCAGCTGAGGCATCCAAAGGCAGCTCTACGGAACTCTGAAGCTTCTCTCAGTAAATGCTGACAGCTAAAATTCAAGAAACGTAAAATATTTGAATCATGTGTTGGAAAAGTGCCATGAACTTTAAACGGTGCTCATTCCTGAAGATCCTGCCTAGTCCTGAGACAGTCTGGGAAAACTGTGATGCTTACCACATGTCTTCAAAAATCTGTGGAACTATAAGGGGTTGTCTGTCCCAGAGCTGGTTCAGCTGCCGCCTAAATGGAGTTCTGAAAAACAGGAAAATCTCAGTTATTTTGCATCACCTCCGAATTCTATTTCTTCTCGTAGCTGCTGTATCAATATCACAAAGAACTGAAGAAGCCATCAGAAACTTTTAAAAAGTACTGGTGGGGAAGATTGCTAAAAACCATGCAATTATTATTAAAGTTGTAATAGTTTGGTACATACATAAAAAGATAAAATTTTATTTCCTGGCTCTGCCTTTCTTCATCTGTTTTTCTTTAAACATACAATCCAATTCTCATAGAGAGAGAACAATTATATTATCACCTAATAACTCTGCTGGGTATTTTTCAAACACGCAGGTAATAATCTTAGTAGTTTCAAATATGAGTTAACATCTTTATCAGCTAAACAATAATTCCTATGAGTTGATGCTACTATATCAGTTAAAAGTGTTCATTAATAGAAGTTAAGATTAACAAAGCATTGAGAAACTATTGCAGACTGTTGCTGCCTAAAGATGCAAGGTTTTATAAGTGCTTAAGAAGACAGTTTATTTCCTGGAGTCAAAAAGACATATTTGGTATAAATATATTCTTATAATACATTTTAAAATTTTATTAACTTGTCGATCTGGAAAGGAATTGTCAAGCAATTCATGTAACAGAATAGTGGCATAAGAGCTGGCAAATTCGAGTTTGGTTGTATAACAACATCTCAGGGAAAGGGGATCTAATGGAATGATATTAGTGTATCTGTACATATATTGTGACAACTGTAGCCTCAAGGATACATTTCTGCCACATTTACTCATTTCAGATTTCATTCACAACGTGGAGAGCCTGCAACTTGTGCTCTGAAAGGAATATCCTAAAGCTAGGACCTATCAGTCTGGATAGCTCACCTTTTTCTTTTGAGTTAAACAGGGATGAGCAATGAAAATAAAATATCTGAAATATGGAAGGAGCCTGTAAAAGAAACCTGGTTTCCCACTCTATCTCTCTGGATCTCTTTTTCTCTCTCCCCTATTATTTTGCCTTACAAAATTACAGAAGCATCATTTAATAACAATAAATCTATTTAAATAATTGGATGTCAAATACTTGCCTGAAAAGGTTCCTCTTCTAAGACACTTTATATTATGTGCCAGGGAAACAAAATCACTATCCTCTAGCACTGTGTGATTATTGTTGTTACGGTTCTGCTGTTAAATTTCTGGTGTGATAGTATCTGGTTCAGAGAAATTAAGAGAAAAAAGGAAAATAAGGAGCTGAATCCTCAGCAGTGTGATTCAATGGTATCTGATGAAGACAGGCTTAGCATCATGGATGATCTGACCCATAAAATATCTGGAAATCATATGGATGCATCCAACTCTACTTTGGAAAGAAAGAGTAGTAGTGAGAGTTGGCAATGAGGTCTTCTGAAAAATGTTGCCTTTTTCTAAGAGTAATTACTGTAAAGTCTATTTGAAAGCATCTGAAAGAAGGATCCAAACATGAAACGCTGCCAGGAGTTGATAATGTATCTTGTCTTTAGTATCTGTAGGTTACTGTGGCTGGTGTGGACCTGCACTAGTGGCTCTTGAGTTTAAAACAAGAGGCCGTGCAAAGAGCAGAACAAAACAGCAAACTCTGAACATTGTAGGGTACCCATACTCTTTATTCCCACTGAAAAACAACTTCCTGAGACTAAAACCTGCAGATCCTGGCTTCTGTTTATGCAAATGTTTATACTGAATAAAGAATTTCTTTCATTTCCAGTGAAGTAGCACTAAGGGAGGTTTAGGTCAGACATTAGGAAAACTTCTTGCACTGAAAGTGGGATCAGGTATTGGAACTGGCAACTCAGGGAGGTGCTGAAATCACCATCCCTGGAAGTGTTCAATGTTGTGCGAATGTGGCAGCTGGGGATGTGGTTTAGTCCCTGGTAGTGTGTGTTAGCAGCTGGGCTAGATGATCTTAGATGGCTTTTCCAATGTTAATGACCCTGAAGTACTGCAGAATGGCTGTATAGCTGGAGAAAAATCCCAAAGAAAGATTCAGCTAAAAAAGAGTAATTGATACCCTCAATTGCAGGGCAATTGCCTTTTATATGTGTACGCAGAAATCACTTAAAAGGTTGCTTACAGCCCAAAACTGACTGGACAGTGGACCTGGACTGCCCTGTTTCCTTCATGGAGTTGCAGTACCTTATCTGTATAAGCGTTTTGCACAAAGCCGCTTCATTTGCAGTTTTGAATGTCTAGCTTCTACAGCGTAAATGGATCTGTGACCTTTGACACCATATGCACGTTTGGCACCTGAAAAATTACCAATACGTCACAGTAAAAGAACGAGGAGCCGCTTGAGTACCTTTTGGGTTTCTATAGCAGTTCAAGGGAAGGAGGGATATCAGTAAGGCAGTTCTTTTGCTTTGTGATTGTGTCCTGAAATAGTGGGGTTTGTAACAATGTATTTCATAAACTTGATCTTCTGGGACTGGGCAATAAAGCCCTAAAAGACAGCAGGCTCGGAGCAGGCGAGGGACGTGTGTCTGACGCTCAGGGACCGCTGCAGGTGTGCCCGAGCGTGGGTGTGACCAGCGGGGCAGGGCTGCCTTTGTTGGAGGAAATCAGGTACTGACGGCATCAATCGCTGCTGTGGAGGCTCCTCCCGGAGCTCGGCAAAAGAGGGGATGTGTCCCTGGGACGGCCCGGCCAGCCGGGCAGGGCTGAGCAGGGGGCTCAGTCCAGCGAGGGTGTACACCCTAAACCACTGCCTAAAGCTTTCCCAACAGAGCAACTTGAGCTGGCTGCAACCTCCCTGCTCCTTCCCAGCGTGGTGACAGCCAGCATGCTCCAGGGACTGGCACTGGACATCACATTGGGATTGGGATTGGGATTTGGAACTATTTATTCCAAATTTTTTGCTAAGTGGAAATAGACGCTATAGTGCATTTAGTGACTTGCTAAATCAGAAATTCTTTGTAATACATGTTACCTTTAAATAAGTAAATTTTATAATATATATAACCCCCTCCATGCATGGAGTAGCCAAAATATTCTGGTCAGAGAGTATTGAACTCTGACACCTTCACAGAAAAAAAACAGTTTAGTAATAGCTGGCAGGGCTGGGGAACTGTGTGAATTGATTTGTACAGGATGCCAGTGGGGATAAAAGGTTCAATAGCATCTTTGTATTTCACTGCGTTTTTCAAGTACCACAATTTTTCACAAAGTTTTAAGATAATACTCTTCCAAGTCGCTGACCAAAAGTTCTCTTATCTAAATGAGCTAATAAAACAAACCTGGCATCAAAGGTTGCAATTATTATTTTGGCCAATGAAGGGGCAAGTGAAGCAGATTTAACATTTTAAAATGTACTTTATGGTTAAACACTAAGATTTCCAAGTGTGAAATGGAGGATTAAATTCAGTAGAAAGCTCAAAAATAAGAATTTGTATCAAATTATTCCTTCCATCTAAAGAGTCAAGTAAATCCAGTTTTATTTTATTTCTGAACTATTTTAAGCTTTATATGTTTTTTGATGCTTTGGGGTATTAGTTAGTTAGAAGGATGGTGCTATCACTCTGTTTCTGATGTAAATGGTGACATTTTTATGGTGACCACTGTTGCAATAACATGGCTATTCCGAATTTACATTGAAATTCCTGTATATGGACTCTGTGCAAAGAGACTAGTTAACTCCAAGTAAAGAAAGAGAAGGTTTTGAGACAAATATGTTAACCTTATGGCATATTCAAAACCATTCATTTGATAAAATTAGCTACAAAATACAGGATATACTCATATCTAACTATTGAATACATAATGTAAATCACTGTTTACAACATAGCGTGGCGGTATTTTCTTGAGAGATGTAAATATTATGTGTTGCTGTTATTACTGCTTTTGTTTGTTTTTGTTGGTTTGGCTTGGTTTATTTTAACTGAAAATAATCAGAGTACAACACTAAAATGTTGCCACTGTTGCTCTTTTCAAAGTAAAAAAATGATATATCATCAGTAGCAGGACAAAGTGGCACAAAGCCTTCTTGCCAGTCCATTGAGTTTTGCAGAACTGGCATCATTCTAAAAAATCAGCCTTGATGACTTTGTACAATCAGATGGCGTCTACGTCTGTGTGCATGTTGCATCTTAGACCCTCCAAGGTTCAGCACTGCACGGCTTTACTTCTAGACTCTGCCATCTAAATATGTATTTACACAAAATTAGGAATTATATCTGTAATTTATCCATTGTGGCCTGTTTTGGAACTTTGCTAATAAATGCAAATGAACGTAAAGCACAGCTCACAACTTTAGTTTCCCAGAACAGCCTGGCAATTACTGCCCATTACAAGTTGCCCACTAGTGCCAGACTGTAAATATACCAACAGTGTCATTCTCAAATATCCTATCTCATCTCCTGGGAAATGGGATACTTCTGGTGTAAAAGCTGAACTGTTTACACTGCTCATCTGATTTATCTTTGCCTCTTCTGTATGTGGCTGTGCCCCTGTTAAAAATGTCTTTCCTTGTGCTTTATTCTGTTGAGACAAGTCCTGTGTGCAAGGGTGTGCATAAGGTGTCCCCTTATGGGCATTGCCTGTTTCTGCAGGGACATGATGAATAATTAAACACAGATTTAAATGTTTTTGCCATACATTAGTGTCTTTAGATCCTTTTTCAGTTAGCTGTTAAATATGGGGGATTCCACACAATAAAAACACTTCTAGTGTACCTGGTCAAATCTTTTACAACCAGTAATGTATTTAGCTTTTTTTTTTTTTTTCTTGCCTTGTGCTTTGTACTGCTGTGCTGATTTTTTTGCTCACTCTTCATAAAAGGGCTAAGTTTGAATAAGTCTGTGCCTACGTATAACTTTGGAACTGGTTCTTTAGAGTACTGTTTCTCTGCTCCGAACTTGACCTGTGTGATGGTCTAGATCTGTTGATTTTCTCTGAGTGGATGACTAAGTTGTGTTATGCGAGTTACTATTGCCTCTACCAGAATCATAATTCAGTTTTGTACTGTTTTTTGTTTAATCTCCTTAGCTGGCTAGAATTTGAGTCTGATAGGATGGGAGAGCATTGGAAGTGTTATTCATTATTGGTTCTAGAGAAGCTTTCATGAAACACATTAGGAATGAGATATCTCAATTATTGTGCATGCATTATTTAATTTCATAATTCAATCTGCAGATAAATGTACACTTATAGGCTAAATAATCAAAAATGATCTCTTGGATAAGTTAGACTTTGAGTATCAAAGAGAAATCACTTTGTAGTGGGTTATTTGTCCATCTTCTGGATATCAGGCAGTTTATTTTGAGTCTGATAGTATCCCAAGAAAAGGAGAATTCTAAATACCTAGTCTCTAATATCTGGGTTTGGTCAGCTAAAAGGACTGGGAATAATTGTGAGGATCACGGTGAATAGAAACATTTAAAAGTGCTTAATTCTCTAACCCACGTGTGGTATTTAGAAAGCAGAAAATTTCTATTATTAAACCATCCCCATAGCAATTAGTGCTATTCCTGTATTACCCCAGGAACAATTCTTCACCATGGGTATGGGCAACATCACTTTCTTCGTGCCACATGGGGAGCAATGACTGCAGAAGCAGCAAAACATTTAAGACCAACCCTTGCTGGAAGCTGGCTTTTAGTTCAGATGAAAACAAGTTTGTCTTCCATTGTGATGAAGAACTGGAGAGAAAAATCTCTTGGAAATACCTCAGTGACCATAGTTTTGTGCTTCCCAGAAGTAAGCAGGGGGACAGATGGCACCGTGCCACTTTCCTCCTGGGACATATAGCATTAGCCTTTACATTTGAAAACAGAATCTGTGATTGTAGGGAACTCTTCTACCCCTTTTTTTTTGTCTTGAATTGAAGGTCAAAGAGCATCCTGTCAGAAGAATGTGTACTCTATCTCTAAAGATTTTTTAAAAGGACAGGAATAGAAAATAATTTACAACTTAAAACAAGTGGGAAAGTAGCCATGCTTGGTCTTAAAACTTTAATATTCCTAATAGAGTAGAAACTTGGTACTTAAATTTAGCATTTTAACATCTATGCAACTTATAAATCATTTTTCAATGCAATATATTTTCTGCAGATCACTACAGTTAGTCTTTGCTTGATATTACCTTTTAAATTATTGAGGCAGTTTCACACAATGCATCACCTTTATTCATTATTAAGAAGGCAAGCCACAGAACTCCCATATTTTCACTTGGGTGCTATTAATAACAAGAAGAGAGCTAACCACGGCAGGACAAGAATAAAGATTGTACAGTGAGAAAACATTTTGACTGAGTTTTCTTCACTGGAGAAAAGAGGATAAACATTTAAGTCAACATAACAAAAATACTGGAATGAATTATTCAAAGCTGCAGCTGTAATTGAACTATTGATTATTTTGTTATTTTTAGCTAACATTTTAAAAAATACATAAATGCTAATGTACTAGTAACAGAACTGAAAATGCTTCTGTTATCCTGTATTATAAAATGTAATGTTGATTTTTTTTAAAAACAGATGAGATGGGAAAATAATTTCAAATATACAGAGGGTTTCACATTCATTGGATTGTACACAATGCTTGTAGAACTTTTATTTATTTATTCATACTTATTTACTTATATTATATTCCAAGGTAAATGACAAGAATACACAGAAAATGAGTGTTTGCTTACCACCTTATCTTTTTATATACTTTAACCCTTTTTTAATGAGGCATTCAGAGTTCTACATTGACATTAAAAACTGAAAACCTGTTTGTAAGGGTTGTTTTGTGGGGTTTTTTAGATATCATTTTTTGCTTTTCATCTTGTCTATGTTCTTAATATTTTTTGCTTGCTTCATCATGAACATTCATGATTTTATTAATGCAACTGTAATCTTTCATGTGGGTAAGAACAATTCCCATGTAGATAGTAAGATTCATTATTCACTTAAGGAGTGTTGGCTCCTTTTGAGTAAACATCACTTTACCCAACCAAGCAGCAGAAGCAATGCAATGGAATTTAGATGTTTGAACACGAGGAACTGGAGCAATAAGTTTCTCAAAACGTAATGAAAGCTAAACCTTGAAAAAAGTTTCAGCTGAATTATAGCTTAATATTTCATTTGTCATGATAAGGAAATTTATAAAAGTATAAATCTGAATGTGAAATTGCTTCAGAGACAAGAGGGGAATTATTAATTAGATCATCTTTCCTATCCATATCTGCTGAGGAAAACCATAGTGGTGGATTTCTTTTAAAAATCATCTTATTTCCTACCTCAGATATGGTGAAAACAGGAACTAATATGTAATATTTTATTAACCAATTCAGATTGTGCATTTACTGTAAAAAGTGTTTAGGGGAGCTAATACAGGACTTGTTACTTGAGTGAAACTGGAACGTGACTTTGGCTGAAAGGTAAACTGAGCTTGTTGCATGATGGGGAGTCAGCATGAGCTGCCTAGTCTCAGATAAGCTTTCTCATGATTGCTTATGTAACGCGTTGACCTTGGAATAATTTCCTGCCAGCCACATGAGATTGTTGACTTGACAGCTTTCACACAGTAAGTTTTGTATGAAATTATTGAGGCACCTCTGGATGCTCGGTTGCTTTAATTTTATATTGCTGATAAAATAATGAGCATTTTAGACAATTCATGTCTTTAGTAAGCACATCCCTTCTTTGGAGTATTTGATATTAAGAAACTCTGCTTTTCAGCTTTTAAGCTAGGCTGAAACTGCCAGCTTTCCATAACTAAAATGTATTGAAGTTATCAAGGTGCAACAGAGACGTTTCCTACACATTTTGCTTATGTAGCAAGGATTGGTACAAGAGATAAGAGCAAAATTATGGGATCCTTGTGCCCTGTGTGTCCTTCACGAATTTTACTAGTTGCTAAGGATTTGTGTGCACATTTTTTGGGAGAAAAGAGAAAGAAAGGAAAAATCTTCCTTTGCTCTCTCCTCCATTAACTTTTAGATAGATCATTTGAGAACAACATTTCAATTACTCTCACATTTTTTTCTTGAACTACCATTAAGATTTTATAGTGTTATTTAGTTCCCTTTTTTCCCCCCCCTTTGTATTACCCATTAATACATTTTATTGGATCAGAATTTACATCACCTTCATTTGATTGGGTTTTAGGACTTGGTGCTATGCTGGAAAATCCCAAGATTAGAAGATTAGAGTTAAGTACTTGGGAAAAATATGTCTGCAAATCCTAGACGAGTCTATTTGCAAACTGTCAGATGAAATTATTCTGAATTTCTTTATCAGTTTTACTGACATCAGTGAAGGTTGTTTTTAATGGTAAAATCCTCAATCAGATCAGGTGGAGTGACTATAGAGCAGCAGCAGGATATCCATTTGTCCCTGCCAGGATATTCATAGTCACATGTTCCTGGGAATAAGTACAGGCAGACTAGCAAGAAGAAAACTGAGTGTATTGCCAAATAATCCCCTGACACTGCTGCTGGATCTGCTGGGGACTGTCATTGCTGATCAGCACAGCAGGCCTCTAATATCTGATTTTCAGATATCCTTCCTGGAAAAAATGGTGTTCTGCACTGAAGCTGACTACAAAGCCAATGACAGCACAGTAATGGAAAAATGTGAATTATCAAATGAGAACACAGCCACGATAATAAAAGATTAAAGTACTCTTAGAAATATTGTTTGTATTTTTTCATAATTGGAGGAAGTTCTGCTGAGCATTTAAAACTCTTGGCTTCCTCCTCTCCATTGAAATATATAAGTAATAACTGTAAACAAATAATCAGCTCTTTATAATATCACAGAAGTAAAGAACAAACAGCTGCTGAGTGAAATAAGAAAAAATTGTGATGAGTATCAAAACTGAAAGAATATGGAATATGCAGAAATAAAGGGGGTTTATTTTAATCATGTTCAATAATGAATGTCAGGAATTGCTCAGTGTTTCCACCTAGATCATTTCATCCTATTAACCATGTCCAAAGGTAAAAATCTTTCCTTTTGGATTGTGTTAGAAGATGGATAAGTTGGCTGTTGGTGTTTTCATATGGATTCACAGCACTCTGGGGGCAGAAGCTATTGGAATGCCTGAGAAAACTTGTGACATGGAGCAGTTCTTTTTGGGGGAAACATTGGCAAAGCACTTATTTTGGGGAAAACAAACAATCAAAAGCCCATGCACAATACCTCATTTCTACAGAATGTGCTCTTTGGGCTGATGTTTTGGGATCCAGTGTATCTCTAATAGGGATGTTACTATGTGTGGGTAATGCTGATTTAACATCTATGTGTTATGCTCAGATTATGTCTGCTGAGAAATTTGACTTTAACCTTGCTGGCCCCTTTTTCTTCTTGATCTGACACTCATGAAAGGACATGGTGGAAAGAAAGTTCTAGACTTTGAGTATCAACCCTTGTTCTCAAACTGCAAGTTGTACCTGAGGGCCATCTGTGGAACATGGGTGATGCTTTTTGGTTGGTTTGTGCTGTGTGTAGTGGCTTGCACAGATGGCAGTAACGGGAATGAACCTTCTGCTGGGAATTGTTTCCCTCCCTCTCAGCAGCAATGCTATGCAACACAGAAGGACAGAGAACTGGAATCTTCAGAAACTCAGGACTGAATCTGCATTTTTATGGAGTTTCCAAGGGGACACCGAAAGGGCAGCAAAGTCTGCATCTCTCCATGACCTGTGTCTGACAGGAGTCCTTAAAAGCAAAATATTGTTTAATCTTAGTAGCGTCGTGAGACCTACATAACAAAAATGAAAGTCCGCCTTTTTCTTCCTCTTTCCTGCCATGGGGAACACCAGGTTTTGGAACACAGAATAAACACTCCTCCTTTAAAAGAGAAAGACAAGAGAAACTTGGCAGGGGGAAGGGGTGGAGGGTGGTTGGGGAGGGTTCATCTTCAAGTCAGCACATGTAACAGAACAAGAGTTGTTTGCAGATCCACTGAGGCAGAAAATATCATTTACATAGCCCTTATAAAAGTAAAACCATGCTGTCAGAAGTAGTAGAATTTTAAATTCCAAGTCCATGATTCATCCACTCATTCTATTGTTCCAATCTGTTCAATGCTCTGCAATCCTCCATCTCTTATGGAAAGTCCTTCACTTACACGTCCATTTGGAACTGGTTTTTTTCTTTGTCTTCCTTCCTTCCTTGTGCCATTGCACCACCTCCTCCCCTGAGATCCTGACACCGTGTGCTGTTAGCACACCCATTGCTTTAACCACCCCGCTGGCACAGCACCTTCTACCTGCATTTCCCCTCCTCCCAGATTCCAGCTTCCTCTTCTTATGCCTGCTCTTTCTTCGCTATTGCCTGTAACTTTCTGAATGTATCCAGCCTTCTACTCCTTTTTTTCTCCCACCCTTCACAGTACCTTAGAATACTTTGTTCCACTGTGTTATACAGCAATAGTCTGTCACCAGATCCTTCCATTTCTCAATCTTCAGTGACAGTCACCTGATACATATCTGTCTTATCTAAAGGTAAGGGAAAATCTCCACCAGCCCTCTTTGGTTTTACTGCTTGCATCAGCCAACAGAGGCTACTACAGGCTGGAGTAGCTATGGAGGAGCCATAGTTCTGTCTGGTGTGGAGTCTTGTTAGCTTTCATTTTGATTAGAAAGTTAAATCCGAGATGACTGTTTTCCAACTAGGAGTTGTGTAATTTGGTGCTGCAAAAAAGAACTCCAGAGTGTGAAAGCGAAGCAGTAAAAGGTACTTTTTAATGTTTCACTCAGTCAAAAAATGTGATTGCCTGCTTATTAAACACAGATTTGAACCATTAAAACAGATCTTAGTCTTTCCCTTAATTGACGTAGATTTTGTAATGATGGCTTTGAAAATTTCTAGTGATTTTCATTATAACTGTCCACTATATCCAAACCAGGGAACTCAGTATTGCAAAGAGTCAGGACTGAAACAAACCACAAATGCTATTAATAGAGACCTGCTGCCACTGAGAATTCAAACTGAGATGCCTGTTGGAAATCCAGGCCTTAATCTAAGGAACCACTTTCTAAGCAGGCAGCCTGTCAAAACCAACTGGGCTGCTGGAACACCACCCTGAGAAGATTAGTGCCCAACCATTCTGTCTAATTTAAGCTGAGCTTTCTAGACAAGCTCAAAGGACTCTGACACATAGTTCCCAGTGAAAGTGATTCCCTGACTTCCTTGAGCCTCATTGAAAATCCTGGCATGAGGACATTTAAATCTGGCTTCTGACTGTCCTCGGTGTTTGTGTGGATGTGCTACACGTTCTTCCTCACTGCCCACTCCTGTACTCACTGCCTCCACACTGGGATGTGCACAAGAGGTGGAAACGACCAAACTCTGATCATAGCTACCTTGGGGAAGAACACCTTAAATAAAGATATAGTTTAAATGGCAAGCGAATATCTAATTTTAAATTACTCATTTTAGAGAGGGGTTTGGATACCACTACACATGCATTTGCTTCATTTCAGTGGATTATTTGTCATGAAAACTGTCACACTGACAACTTTTGGATAAGTTTTTTTGTCCATCTCAGGTTGCAGGGATGCCTTTTAAAGCAGCAGCTGTCAGAAACATTGTCAGTAAGTGCCTATTGATGGAGTTGGGTTTTTGACATCTGTTTGGGAGAAAGACATATCATCTCATCTGCCACCAGGCCATAAGCAGCCATTAGATCTCTTTTGATAGCTGCTTGCCTGAAGGAATTTCCTTTAACAACTGCAAGGTTGGACTGGTCCTTTCATGTTCTGTAGGGGCCTGATTCAAGTCACTGGGGACCTGGGGAGGCTCCAGGATGCTCCTAGACAATAAGCTTCTGTAACTGAGCTTCATTTTAGTCTTTTTTCGATTAAGCTATTGTTTTTACATTTTGTGCTTGGACATACTGGTTCTATTCCTAGAGCAGAATAAACCAGAAATCCTTTAAGGCCTTGCGCCCTTATTACCATTTAGGCCTGAGGATAGATGCATTATTTACATGTGTTTCTAGGGGTTACAATGTTTTGATACATGTTTTTTTAGGGAGGGGTTATATAACAAATTCTATAGGGTCAGCTAGCTTCCAAATCCAGGACTGATTATTCAAAGATGAGGACTTGTTGACATAACAACTACAAAAATAAATGAGACTGCTTGGTTTAGTGAGACAAGGAATAACATATGCACAACTAAGTCCTTTACAGCATGTTGTAGGAACACATCTTTCTTCACACAATCCAGAAAAAAAAAAAAGGGAATCTTTCAAGACTGCTTGACAGGCCCCTGATCGGTGCCAGATTAGTTTAATGAAGCACAGAGCCACTAATACTAATCCCTTTTCTAAACTTCCATTCAGTCCCTTAAAGCTTTTACCTTTCGCAGTGTCTGGTTGTGCAAAAGCATAAGAGAAAAGGAAAAGGAGGCAGTGAGGCTCTCCAAAAGCTGCATGAAGCTAATCAGTGATCAGCTTTCAGTGGCTCCAGAGGTGCAAGCTTGCCATAGCTGCTTAGTGTTATTGCACGCACTGCATGTATTCACATTGGTCCAATTTTTAACTTTGGGAGAGTGCATGCACTTTGGAAAAGTTCAGAGATGCAAGTGAAGCTTCTTTCATAATTATAGTAGGATTCACGGGATGAAAAATTGCTTCCTCAGAATTTTCGTATTATCTGGGTTTTTATAGCAGTATGACATCCCCATAAATCTTCTCTCATTTTGCACCATTCTCTTGTTGTTTGAAATGGAGAATGCAATGAATATACTGATATGTCTAAAGCTGTCTGTGTCAAATCATCTCCAGAGAGCTCTGTATCTTGCAGGATTTAACCCTCTTGTCACACAAATCTCCTCTCTTGAGCTATGGAGAAGTGCCCTGAGATAGTGATACATTTTTCATCCATGTGTGTTCTGTCACGTGTATCTGCATGTTTGCTGCATGACTTGATTTGTGACTTCATTTTTCTCTTTATGAATACTCTCTTGTTGATGCTGTGGAGAAAAATATAGTAAGAAATTTTTTCCAAGTGTAGTTGAAAAGACTTTTGTTCAAATTCTATGATACTGAATAAAATCACAGCTTTATTAATTGAATGTTCCTGTACATATTTACACCAGATGAAAGTCTGACATTATTTGAAGTTTGAAGTTTAAAGAAACAACTGTGTAAGTTATTTAAAGAAGTGTCTAATGTCCAATGCACATATATTAATGTGCCTCTTTCTCAGTTAAATTTCTACTGAAAAGAAATTTTATATGAAGATGTATAAAATATTGTAAAGTTATTGACATAATAATTAGTAGTAGTATTATAGGTTTTGATGCTACAGAGATGTGCTCTCTTTTTGGAAATGCATGTTGAGAAAATAAAAGTTCAAGAGTTTGGCTTGGTGTAACTGGACTGTATTGTAGGTGTGCTGGTTAGAAACCAGCTGCTCATAAATTAAAAATAAAAAGATATGATATTTTTAGTGAGGTTAAGTGTGCAACCTATGACTATTTTGCATGAGCAGTGAAGAATGTTACTACTGTACCTACCATAGTAAATATATCTAGTAAAATAATAACATTTTAATGAGCTGTGTTGTAAGTGAAATGAAAGTAATTAAAGTAGCTAATAAGAATTTAGCTCTGGAGCGTTAATCAATACAGTTAAATTATACACTAGTAAATGCATATATAAAAGGAAAGTATTTGGACACTCTTTGATCTGTTTAAAAACGAATACAACATTACTGAAGAGCTCTAGTTAGTATTCAGGCTGTATTTAACCATCTGGCCCACACATAGGGTCACACTCCCTGGTGAGTATCATCCTGTTGATCACAAATGATAACTGAATGCATCACTTTTTTGCCAAGTTAAGTAGGAAAAAATCTCACAAATTTTCACAGATTTCTCCCAGGATCTGTGCAGACGGCAAGGGAGATGCCTGGTGGGTCTGCAGCACAGGAACCTGTCTGCACCGTGCTGTGGCTTCCCTGCAGCCCACAAGCCCAGAATAAACAAGGGACTAATTTCAAGGAGTTTCCACTGTGGTTCCTGCAGTTAAGAGACGGTTCAAATGCCTTCATTTGTTCCACTTTGGAAATCTTTGCATTAGTGTAATCCTGCTTTCAGCTTTGTTCTTCACTCTCAGCTCACAAGAGAAGTGTGAGAAGCCTTGTGGGGCACAAGAGCGTTGAAGCAAATCTACGACTAACCTGAAGCCAACACACCAGGAATGTCATTCCTCTGCTTATTACAATTCCTTGTGGAAAACTTGCAACCAGGATCAACAGCATCCCAAATTATCTCAGCACATGCTCTTGCTGTCAGCATAGGGAATAGAGAGTTTTGTTTTGTTAGACTTGTTCATCATGATTCAGGCACTAAGTGTTCTCAGGAAAAAAATATATAAAAAGTGTATTCACAGCATAAGAGCCTCTTTCTACCCTATTGCCACTCATTTATTTTCAAGGCTAATAGACATAGGCCATCAGCAGATCTCAGTAGTATCTCTGTTCTTTAGATGTCTAAAAGGTTAAATGAAGGGCAAGGTTTCCAAGCTTCACCTCCTGGGCGAGCTGCCTTGTTCCCATTGTTATCCATGCACTACGTCAATGTTAGACTGAGTTCACTCAGGTGAAGGATAGGCTTGCACTGCTTCTGCTTGAGAAGGGTTATTTATTTGTACTGGGAATTATAGCAGCCTTAATAAGAGAACTTTAAATGGTACCTGTGTGCTTCAGTAGCAACTCTTTGTTGTTGTTGTAGGGAGCAATTGCTGCAAGCCCAAAACATTCCGAGTCACGCCGTGGGGTAGGCTGAACAGCCTGGGAAATGAAAAGATACTGATCTAGCAAATGTTATGTGGTAGAAATCTATAAGTCATGGGAAGGAGGTCGATGCTACCTACTTATACATTATATATTTGCAGAGCTTGCCTTTTACTTAATTAAGTCCATATTACTTAATTAGGATTGAGACATGAAGGAGGAATAGATATGTATCTCCTCTGAGATCCAATTTTGCTAAAACAAAAGGAGACAGAAGAAGTTGGCAGTGATAGAAATTTATTAACAATTTTCCAGTTTGGCATCTACTAAGTAGGCAAAAAATTCTATTCACTAGAGTTAAAGCATCAGCCAAGGGCTCAGAACATACTTCATGGTGACAGGTACTTAAAATTTGGCAAGCAAGGCAGGCTTGGAATGAGCAGAGGGATTAGAAATATAAGGAGAAAGAGTTTCAATTTATTTACACTACATAAAAAGCTTTGATTTAGCACTTCCCTTTATAAAAAGAGTGTTAGAAGCATAAAATCATGTGTGTGGTCACTGTCCTCACAATATCACTCTTCACTTCCAGAACCACTCAAGATGGATCTCTTACTTGGGGAAAGCAGAATTGTACTTTTCTTCCTTATTGAAAGCATCCCATTATCTTTTTGGATAAGAAAGTTTTACCACACAGATAAAGGCCAGTAACAGAAAAAACCCACATGTTAAACCAACTTATTTTTGTTGCTCCTTTATACTTCCATGAATGCTGAGAAAGAGCTGAGTCATTAGGTGCTTGAAGGACACTTTTGCTAGCTGAGGCTCAAGGTCTCACAGACATGCTGTGAAGAAAACCTTTCAAAAGAGAAGCAAACTATTTTGATGTTGCAAGAAATTGAAAGAGTTTTAAAATAGCAAACGCAGAGATCAGAGGAGTTGCATCACTTCAGACATTTCTTCTGGCCTTGCTGCTGAATCTCCATACTCTGCTCAGTGTTTCCATCCCTCTGATTTGCTGTAGGCAAGCAGAAATAATTTCTTTGGTGTGGTGCTTAGGATATTTCCAATTAGTTTTCTAGTCTCACTCTTCTCAGTATTAGAGCATTGTTACTGGTGTTCCTGTATTGGCTGTTTCCTGAGCATCCCTACTGGTGTTTAGGGAAATGAGACAATCTTGCAATTCCCTCTTTGCTCACGTAGCAGGCACTCATACAGACACCCACGCGTTTACAGCAAGCTAAATTTCTTAGTTTTGTACTCAAATCCATTTAAACTGTTCCCAACGTGCAACAAGAACTTCATCAGGGGTAAAAAAACCCCATAAACTGAATATGCACTTAATTAAATTTAGAGTAGCAGATTGGAACTCTTCTTTGGACAACTATTTGTAGCTAAATTTCAAGTAATTTTTACACTGATTATTTCGGGAGGTAGACAGCAGAGCCTGCATAATGACACCCTCATGATTAACAAGTGAAGAGATTGCAAACTATATTTTACTGTTATAGGGTAAACGATTAGAAATTAACCAACATGCTGATGTGGGGTTTCGTTTCAGTAAGTAGTATTTCATCAAGCTGCAGTAAGATTTTAATTAGAACTCATTGAGTGTACTGTTGCATTTGGAATACAAAAATGAAAATGTTAAACCATTCATCCAATAGTTTAGTTCAGCCTTCTATCTCACAAATAATGTTTTGGTATTAGGGAAAGCTGTTTGGTTATTATCCCGATAGTGAAATTTAGGTGGTGATTTATTTTGGATTAAAAAAAACCTACCACAACCCCAAACTCTAAACCAAAATTAAAGTCCCCCACAGATAAGCTACTCTGACTGAGTTTTTCTCCTATTTAAAACTATAATGAAGCTATTAAGTTTGTTAAAATTTATCCAAATACAAACAAAGCAAGTAATTTCCCAGCATTTTTCACGCTTTCATATCATAACAATCAGTTTGTGACAGAGAGATACATGGTACCATTACAAAAGAAATCAGTGATTTTCAAAAAATTCTAGTATCAGAATTTCTTCTACTAGTACTGAAGGCAAAATTATGTGAATCAGATAAACATAGTTGTTGGCCATTTTAGTGCAAAATACCTGTGTAGATAATTTCCTCTTAAAGGAGTAACTTTTAAGACTCAAAAGTTAACCCATTTTTTAAGCAATAATTGTTGCTATCAGATATAAAACCTATAAGCAATCCCCAGTCTGTAGGAATTTCTGCTCAAAGTGCTGTGTAAATCTGCACCGGGAGCTCAGCTGTCTCCTGCAGCCATCATCCCAAATACAAATAAAGGGACTCTGAACTGGGAAACTGTAGGGTTTGAGCTGTGAAGCACCACACACCTTCCCCTCTGACTGATCTCTGTTCCACCCTCCACCCTCTCCTGGGGCAGGGACATAAGATGATAGGTCACTTTTTTACCTAATAACACTTTTCCAAAATCCTGAAGGAAATTACAAAATGAGAGAATGAATGAGTGAGTGAAATATTTCTGAATAAAATAATGCTTTACTTAGGAAATAGTGGATTAGGGTCAGAGGCAAGTCAAAGTTGCAGTACGAATACCTACTATTAGACATCTGAAAAACAGAGACAACCTTCTGTTTGCTCTAGTCCTTCTTGAAATCTAAAATGGTTGTTGACTTTACAGCTGAGTAAGACCTGAGGATCTACAGATCTGTTTAACCTGGCAATTTTTCCATAAATTATATAAAAGTCAGAAAAATACCTCATCTCCTTCCCTCAATTGATTTGATTATTCAGCTCTGACTATAACAGAAAGTGTTAGCTGTGTCTTAGTTTAAAATAACTGTATGGGAATAAGTCTATAAATATGTAAATCATATTCTGTGCAAGGACATCCGATTTTTAAGCAGCCACAGTTCAAAGTACTTCAAGTGCCTTTGCTTTCTTAAGGAAATATCTTAGATGTTGATCACGAGGCCAAGACAATAATGAAGGGAAGCTGGAGTAAAATTATGCATAATAGACACTAAATTCTTTTCATAACACACAAATGTAATTGTTAGCATATGATATTCCTCCCATTGTTACTACAGAGAATCACTTGTTCCACGGGTAGGTTTTCAATAGTATTCTGATTTGCATTCATCCTCTTTAAGAGAAAAGTAGGATTAGCATCACCACACCCTGCAGAGGCTCCACATGGAGGTGAGGGCAGTGTGGAGCTCTGGCAGCCCTGGCCCAGCAGCTCTGGGGACCCTCTCCGTGTGTGAATCCGCAGACCTGGTGGTTTGGTGTCTTGCAGGAGCTTTCTGGTGCCACCCATCCACTCCAGAGGGTCCATCGGTTGCCTCAGCTGACCATGCATTTTCCACATTTTTTTGTTGTCGTTTTTCATTTTTCTGACTTCTGTTCACACTAATATATTTTGTCTCAGGTTCAGTTCTTGTTTCCCTCTTCTGACTTGGTCAGGCGCAAATCCTGGTGCTCTTCCCCTGCCTCTGTGTTATGATGTACCTTATGCTGTCCTCATTTAGTCTTATTTGGGTGACCTCTGGATCTCATCATCCAAGAGTTTACAGTTTGCCAGGTCCTTTAGGCTGTATGCTCTTTCCTGTTAGTTTTGGGGTTTTTTCCGCAACACAACTTGGATTTCTTGTAGCAAGTGCTTTTAGCATAAAACTCTGGTGGAAAAGAAAAATAAAACCTCTCCAGCTCATGATATCTTAAGCAATCTTGTACTTTAGCAAAATTTCGTTGGAGATGTTGTAGATTGGTTGATTTGATATTTCAATCAGAGATCGTAGGCCACATTTTGAAGAGGGTAGAGTGAAATGGGTGTAAAGCAAAACTTGCTGGCATGAAGGACAGTCTTTCCTTTGATTCAAATAGGTGGATAACTGATAACTTGGAAGATATGGCCATTACAGAAATATTTTTCATGCTTGCTTCTCCTGTTCTGAAAACAAAAGAGTCAATATCTTGTTTTCATTATTTATTTCTTATAAACTATATATGTCTACTAGTTTCTGCTTAGAAAGGGAATGTTAACACCTATGTAGTCATTCAAGATCTGCATCCTGGAGAACTTCGTGCTCCGTTGTCAGCCTCTCTGATTTTATTAATGTGCAAGATTATTTCCTGTTATGCAGCATCAGTTTGAAAAAAAGGCAGATTGCTGAGTTGGAAAAAATTGATCCTTGATTTGTTAATTAATTACTGCTTAATAGTTTATCATAGTGACTAATGTTAAGTTTTCCTTCTGGTTTGAGGGTACACATATTTTCATACAACACAAGTCAAAGTAAGGCAGCTGAAGGAATAAAGCTGACTGGCAATTGTGTGTGCAGGTTGATTTAAGAGTGAAGAAACTGGATCATACATTAGCATGTGATCCTATGAAATCATAACTGTTGGGACCTTAGCTGAAGTCAGTGCAATCAGACGAAAAAAAGTTCAATAAACTTTAATGACCTACAGATCAAACACAGTAAATTAAATGTCCTATGCTGAACAAAGCATACAGGTTCCCCTAAATCGCTCTTCGTGTCAGCACTGAACACCTCGCTCTTTAGGGAAGCAAATATGAGCACACTAAATTTCAAAATAGCTGAGATTAAGGTATAAATTTTGAAGGACCTTGTATGGAGCAGATCTGAAGCCCTTTACCAGTAAGGGTTGACATTTGGATATGTGAACTCCCTCTAAAGCAAGGCACATGATATAAAAGCTGTTTAATAACAAAAGTAACTAAGTTTTAGTGGAACCAATCAATGTTTACCAAATATTTCTGTTTCTTTAGTTCTTGTGAAAACATGCTCTTTTAAACTGTAGATTTTATTTAGCTTTTCTAACTCTAGGAGAACCCAGTAATTTAAAGTTAATGTACACCTAGAGATTAGAAAACAATTGATTACAGTCAAAAAAACCTGGTAGAGAAGTTCAGTTATTCCAGGAGAAACACACAGAGTAGTAGATCAATCCAACACTAACTTTTATTTCTCTTTCCAATTTTCTTGTCAGTGACTTATCACCTTATGCTGCAATTTTACACTTTTTCTCCTGTCAATCACATTCACTGGTGTGAATCCAAACTAAGTCTACGAGCTTCAATGGCATCACTCTCTATTTACCAGAGTATATCTGAGATCAAAATCCTGCACTATTTTAACATGCCTTCCTCCCAGTGAAGCCTTTCTTCTCTAGCAGTGAAGTTCCCAGAGTACACTTTCTCCAGACTGTTGCTTACGGTGTATAAATAATTTGGCAGGTGCATGGCATTAATATAAATGATCTGTCACTGCACCGATTTCCTTGCAGCCCAAGTGAAGTGTGCAGGAACAGGCAAAATGGGAAGTGTGCCTGTTTAACTCTTCCTGCTGGTGCCCTTTTAAGTGGGACTACTCGTATTTGCAGCCTGTGGGTATTCTGACACTTCTCTCATGATTTTTGGATGCATTTTGTTCCTCTTATAAAGCCTCTTTTCAGATATGGAGGCCTCAAGGATTTCAATCTCGTCTCTCTTTTCTTGAAGGAACCTCATAGTTACAGCAGGTTAAAATAAAGGCTGAAATGGAAGAGAAAACACAAGGTTGCAACACTGATCATGGCCATGGGATCATGGTTCAGCACTATCCTGCTTATCTAAATAGCAATTCCATGGTGCAAGTTCCTGTACTGCCAGTTCTCTCCCTAAAGGGCTCTGTACAGGTTTCTTAGGTACCCTTGTTGCTTGAACATTACTCGTATGTATCAGAAAATTTTCATCCTCACAGTCAGTTCTGTCAATTCCTTCATTGCTGAATTTGGAAGGCAGGACAGACGCAAAAAAATCTGTACAGCTTGCTCAAGGTCACAGAGAAACCTGTGGCAGAAAATAGAATTTAAATACTCTTCCAGTTATGGTTGCTTAGATATAAGTAATTCAATTCTAGAATGTGTGAGAGCAAATATTGGAACTGGATAAATTATTCAGAGCAAGTGTGTTATTCTGAATGCTTAGCTCCTAGGCAGGTGATTTTCAGATTGTTATAAATATGTTTATTTTTCTGAAATGCTCAAGCAACAGTCTCATACATAATATTTGCTGAGATTATCTTCTGTATCCACCATTCAGCATCTGCAACCTGAATTTTCCTGATGGCATCACTGATTTGATGTTTTTGAATCCTCTCAGTATTTCCAAGACTACTGTGGTATCTTTTTTATTAAAGCACAAACATGACCACACGTACTTATGAGAACTGAGAACTTTTTATCATTCCACTGACATTCTTGAAAAAGGACACTTGAATACACTGTTATGAAAAAGGAAGATACTCAATGGCATCATAGCCAAATCATGAATTTTACTCAGTCACAACTGTTAAAATTTGCTATCTGATATCCAGAATGCATTTATATTCTAATATTTTGCAACTTCTTGTGACAGAAATACAGTAATTAGGCATGCTGAAAGGAGAACTTTAGCTACTTCAATATGCATTGCTTCTGTCACAGAATGTTCAAACAGTGGTGGTGAATCAATCTGAAAACTCCAAGTAGGCTGGTTGATATAAATTAAATTAAAAGCTCAACCCTGCTTGATATGTACTTTTTCAGACATTGGCTGAAATCCTGCTTAAAAATACCCTGCCAGAGTCAGCCACAGTTTTAAAAATTATCATATATCAACTCCCATTTAACTGTCCTGAACATTTCTGTATTTGCTTTCCCATCGCTGCTGATTACTGAGATCTGTGTACAAACAGAAGCTCCCCCTTCCATTGGCATGCCCCTGATTCACTCACTGAAAAAACATTCTCGTGATATAAGATCATGTTAACTTCTGCAAGAATTGTAAAAACACTGTTGCTTCTGTTGGCTG
>VYXC01001356.1:0-15504 GCA_013397175.1 Platysteira castanea
CCCAGAGGAAGACCAGACTCTCCTATACCACTGCTGGACCCTCAGAAGAAGACCAGACCCTTCTACAGNCTTCTACACTGCTTCAACAGAACCATTACTGCAGGAGGTTAATTAATGCAGCCACCATTTAATTGGACTCCTACCAACCCCCTGACTGTCAGGGGGTCAGGTTGTATCCTGACTCTGTCAGTTTAAACCAGTGTTTTCTGCCTTTATTTTTAATTGTCCTATTAAATTGTCATTCTGACTTGGTTTCTCCCACTGGTTTGCTTTCAAACTAGTACAAGTAATTGACTGGCCAATGGAGAGGTTCAGAAAGCAGCACTTCTGCCAGAGGTCTCCGGGATCCTCTATTTGCTCCCTGTGGCTCAGCCGTTGCCATGGGGATGGGGGAGTGGTGGTGGTGGTGGTGCTGCTGCTGCTGCTGCTTTCTTTCCCACTGTCAGGAAAATTAATCCACAAACACCAGAGGTTTATGTCCAAAAAGGAGACAGAGGAATCCTGTTACTTTTTTCTAATAAAGGGAGAGGCCGTGGGGCACTCCCTTGGGGTCTCTCAAATTTTTGGAGGATGTAGCCTCCGATTTATCCTAATTTCCCAACCACATTTCCCTTTCCCCATTGGCTGAGTTACTTGAGAGGTACAGACTTCGCAAATTGCTTAATACAAACCCCCTTTCTAAGGTGTACCCCACTCTCTATTCTTTTCCTTGAGTCTCTGTTCTTTTTCTCTAAATCCAAGGATTAGCAGAATCTTGAGTGAGTAACAGTCTGTGTCAATTTAGTGGAATTCCTATGGAATTTATGGTTCGTCCCATTGATTCTTTCACCTTGTTATAAATGCATATTATAATATTGGCTTTCTGCAAATATTAAAGTGAATGCTGTATATATACTGTTAAAGTAGCTTTGCTATAAAGATATAGGTTTTTTGTAACAATAACTAATGCCTTTATTTCTGTTAGTAATAGTAGTAAAATAGCTGATATAGTTATGCTTGTGGTAACTGAACTGTCTGCTTGGTTGGGTAACACCCAATGAACATATAATGAAGACCCCTGCTACTGACTTGCCAACTATCAGCAAGTACCATCTGCAGAAGCCATCCCAAAACCCAGTCTGGAGGTGATAATAAAAACTGACTAAAACCACAGCCAAGAAATACGCATGGTCTAAAAAGGCGGACCCAAGTAGGAGCCATGCTAAACAGTTCCTAGAATATGTAAACTAGTTTGGGGGAAAGTTTGAATATGTATAATTGTTTATGAATATGCATTAAGCTGATGCAATAGTAAAGGTATGTAAAGAGTGTCTCCCTAATAGCAGGTGTGGTCTTGACTGAGAGCCAAGGGTACCCAGTGCTGTAAATTTTGCTTTATTGTTTTTGTCCTTTATTGTCTTTCTATTAAAACTTTTAAATTCTCACAGAAGAGTGAACCTTGATTTTCATAACCTATCAGTATCTGGCTTTATCTACCATCAGGCCCACAGTTTGTTTGTAAAGACACCTCCTTCTCATTCCTTTCAGAGGGCTTAAACATCCTCTGGTAGTGGTATGCCAGCTGGTAGGGTGGCCAGAGGCATTTCTAGTTGCTTCAGCAACTTATTTGATCAGTTAATAAATGATTTCTGAATATGGGATTGTGAAGGCAGTGGACTCAGACAGGGGAACTCATTTTGCAGGGGGATCCTTCAAAGGAGTATGGCTGCTTTAAGAATTCAGTGGGACGTCCTACGTCCTGGCACTCTCAGAATTCAGGTCAAATAGAAAAGATGAATGTGTCACCGAAACTGCAGGAAAAACAAAAAACTCTCCAACAACATTTTTAGTCTTAGAGAATCAAGGCCTTACTTTATTCTGGCCAGGATGTGCAACAGAAATAATTTCACCCAAACATTGCCCGGGTATGCAGAGAAAATCATTCCATGACACATAAATTTTACTAGATTTCCTCATACTTCATACAGTCAAACCTCATAGAAATTCATTGATTCAATGTCCACTGGTCCCAAGTTATGCAGTTCGTAGTATTTGGTTTCCAATTGGTCACAGATTTCTTTGCCTCCGAGGCTAATTTGGTCCTCATTCCAGGGGGCAGTGTCTGGCGTTGATGGTGGATGTTCGTTAACGTCTGTTGAAGGTTGCTCATCTGCTAGTATCTGTGTGTCTGCTGGCTACTGAAAGGGGTGATGAATAGTTAACTCATGTAAGCACAGTTAACTATATTGAGACAGCAAATGTTAACCACAAAACCTAAGAAGCCGGATTTGCCTTAATCTTGTCAAGATAAGAGAAACAAGAATTTGTTTGAACCCAGCACAGAAACTGCTGAATCATTCTTCAAAGGACTGCGTATGCTCCAGGAAGAAAGGTAAAAAGTGCTTTGTGATGAAGACTACTAGCCTTCATCAGAAAGATCCCCGAGGAAGAAGAGGAGCCTTCCTCCGTGTGACCACCAGGATACACCGTGCATATGTGGCACATATGCTAATGTATTAATGACTTCCGAGAAGTAATTTGTATAACCACTTCTATCCCAAAGAATGTGATGATTATTCACAAATTTTGCCTATAACACTGTGTCGTAGGAAGTGCTCGTGTGTGTTTCGAGGAATGATCCCCCACACCCAGCGTGCCAAATAAAGCAAATACCCACTTCCCTGACTCTGTCTCTGAAGTGTCCCTTGGCCCAGTTTGGGGCGATTCACTACTCCCAATCTATACAGGTGTTAAACTCATCAGTTTTCGCCCAGTGAAACAGTCATTTGGAAAGAAACTTCGATTCCCTTTTCCCCTGGACAAAGGCAAACAAACCTGACTAAAGTAACATTAAAAAATTTTTAAACTTTGTATCATTTCCAACACTCTGACTCCTTTATGGACATTGCCTTTTCATAGCATGAATTTCTATACAAAGGGGACATACTAATCTATGGGCTATCCAGAAACCCATTGGGGTTGGCCCTTGTAGAAGGATCAGCCTAGGCTTTGCCACTGCTGAATGTGTGAACCAGTGGGACACCAGACACGGGAAGGGGTGTGGGAATTAAGGCTGGGGTATGATGTCTGAGAGGGAAGATGTGTGCTAATGTCTTCACAAACAATTTGATGGGTGTTAACGTCTTTGAAATGGGTCTTAATATCTTTACTGACTTTGGGCAGCAGGTTCGTTGCAGAGCCCGGACAACTTGGCGCCTGAAACATACAAGGGCCTGCACAAGCCGGAGTTTCTGAACTTTGGGGTAAAATGACAGGTTCAAGGGGGGATAGGGAGCAGGCGGTTCGGGAAGGCTGTACCTTCCTAGTACCTCAGCCAATGTGGAAAGGAAGAGGGCAACATGCAGCCGGGAGTTAGGATAAAAGGGAGGCTGCATCCTGCGAAACCTCGAGAGAGAAAACCGCGCGGGCGTGTGCGCCAATGGACTCTCTCCCAGTATCCGAATGAAGTCGAAGGACTCAGCTGTCTCCTTTTTGGACATAAACCTCTGGCGTTTGTGGATTTTCCTGTCATGTGAGTCCTGTGCAGGGTGCTGATAACAGCACCACCTCGCACGTGGCCGTCTATGCGTCCGGTGCCTGTGAGTCCATGTGTGTGTCTCTGGGACCGTGCTCATCTTCGCTGCTGCCTGAATCCACAACGGGGAAAGCAGCACCCACATCCTGGGCCTGGGCAGGACCCGCCTCCGGGGCTCCGGCGGCCGGACAGGCGGTCCCGCTGGGTGCGCTGAGCCGTCCTCCCTACCGCCGGGCTGGGGCGAACGGGCAGCCTGGCAGCCGGTGCCGCCGCAGCTCCGGGACAGCCGCTCCGCNGGCGCCGAGCCCGAGGCAGCGCGGCGGGGGCGGCGGCTGGGCGGACCCCGGGAGCCGGCGGACGGAGCGGGGTCCGGCCGTGACGATACCCCCGCGCTGTCTGCGCTCAAGCGCCTGGAGCGGGCACAGCGTACGGACCGGCTGGACGCCCTGTTCGGCTTCGAGCGGCCCGCGGAGCCCGGTGAGCGGACAGGCTGGCTCATCAACATGCACCCGGTAGGGGCCGGCGCGGCGGGAGGCAAGCAGGCAGCAGATGGGGCACGGGGGGGGTCCCGTGGGGAGAGCCGTGATAGTGCCTGGGGAGGGGTTTCCCACAGAGACACCACAGCCGTACCAGGGATGGGAGTCCCACGTAGTTATCGCCGGTAGGGCTGGGGGCAGGGGTCCTATGGGGAGGCCCCCGATACAGCCCGGGGTGTGGGGGAATCCCACGGAGATACCCCACGTAGGGAGTGGGGGAGGGAGTCCCCTGGGGAGAGCCACGGTAGGGCCGAGCGAGGAGCTTCCCACAGACAGACCCCGGCCCTACTCGGGGGAGGCGGTCCAGTGTCCCTACTGGGCCTCCCCATGTTTCCCTGGCCCTACCGCGAGGGAAGTCCCACACGGAGACCTCCGGTAAGCCCCGGATGGAAAGGGTCCCGTGGTGGGGTCCCGGAGTAGTCTCATGGAGGGACCTTGTTGAGTCCTGGTGCCCATGGGCAGACGGAGGTGCTGGATGAGGACCGACGGTCGGTGAGCGCAGTGGACTACTACTTCATCCAGGAGGATGGGAGCCGCTTCAAGGTGGGTACCAAGGGGGACCAAGTGGGTACGGTTTTCCCGGAGGGAATCTGTCACCATTGTCTGTCTGCTCCTTCCTAGGTGGCCCTGCCCTACAAGCCCTACTTCTACATCGCCACCCAGAAGGTGAGGAGGGGCAGGGCTGAGCTCCCCAGGGAGGGAGACAACATCTTGGGGAGCTCAAGACCTCCTGGGCAGGCTGCGTTGGGACGGTCTCCTCCCAAGGACAGAGACGCACTGCTCAGACCCTGGCTCTCTTGACAGGGCTGTGAGCGGGAAGTGTCCTCCTTCCTCTCCAAGAAGTTCCAAGGGAAGATTGCAAAGCTGGAAACTGTCCCCAAAGAGGACTTGGACCTGGTCTGTATCTCTCTGTGGGGTTTTTTTTGGATCTTGCACAGCTCTAGTGATGTAGGAAGGGATGAGCAGGGAGAGAAAGCAGCATGCTTAAGTCTCCTGGTACTGCTCTGGCATCTCAGAAATGTGTTTATTATGGCTAATTGCTTATCAGCAGTAATTACATTCCTTTCCTTGAACATAGCAGCTGTTTCAGACAACGAGTTCAGGACATTATTTTCTGGAATTAAAGTGGTTGGAGGAAGAAGCATACTGCAGGAGGGGGATGCTGCTCATGCTTGTCCCATTCTTCCTCCTTTTCCCTGGGTAAATCCCTGGGTGCCTGCACAAGCAGCAGGGCTGGCTGGGCTCTTGCTGTGCTGCTCTTGTGCTCTTGATACACCCACCAGAATCTCTCCTCTATGCTTTACTGTCCCACCCATCAGCACCTCTTTTTTGGCCAGTCCTTCCACCTGCATCAGTCTTGTTGGCCTTTCACCCCTCCTGCATGGTGCCCATCCTTGAGCTGCCATTCTCCTGCTGCTTTGCAGCCAAACCACTTGGTGGGCCTGAAGAGGAACTACATCAAGCTGTCCTTCAACACAGTGGAGGACTTGGTGAAGGTGCGGAAGGAGATCTCTCCTGCTGTGAGGAAAAACAGGGAGCAGGACCAGGCGAGTGATGTCTACACGGCTATGCTGTCGAGGTGGGAGCTCCCTGCACGGGATTCAGTCAGTCTCTCATGTTAATAATTCATAGAACAATGGAATAGTTTGGGTTGGAAGGGACCTCTAAAGGCCACCTAGTCCAATGCACCTGCGGACAGCTTCGTCTGGGCCAGGTTGCTCCAAGCCATGTCCAGCCTGGCTTTGAACACTTCCAGGGATGGGGCAGCCACAGTTTCTCTGGGCAATCTGTGCCAGTGCCTCACCACACACTTAATAATTAGACCCTCTTGATTATTTCCCAGCTGTTCTCGGAGGTGTTGTCCTGCCTGGGTCTGACCCCAGCTATGTCTCTCTGCCACCCATCTTCAGGGTGGTTCTTCCAGCTCTGTGCTTAACATCAAGAGGTCCCAGAACTGATAGGATGGCATGTGGTGGTATCTCTGGCTGCCTTTCAAATAGTTTGCCTATTCCCTGTGAAAGGATCCAGAGAGGCAATGGGCAACCTTACTTCTAGTTGTGATAAAGACAAAAATAATCCAACATTTTCAATTTCTTTCCTGTCCCTGACTCCTGCTGCCGGTGTCACCAGTGCCACTGGGTGTCCCTAGGAGACAGACACGTGGGTAAGGCAGCTGCTTCCCTCTGCTCTTGCAGTGCTCTGAGTGGGGGCAGTCTAAGCACAGATGAGCAAGGAGCCTCCAAAAAAATTGCCAACCAGATGGACAACATTGTGGATATGCGGGAGTATGATGTGCCCTACCATGTTCGCCTTTCCATCGATCTAAAGATCCATGTGGTGAGTAGAGAAGAGCTTTGCTTTCCCAGTCACACTCCTGAAGCGCAGAAGAGTTTTTTCTCTCCAACACCTTTACAAAAGTATTGGTGACAATGAGTTCATGTCTAGAGCTCAGTTCTGTTCTGCTGGGCTTCTCCTTAGTTAATGCTACACAGAAAAGCTAACTGATTAATGCATGGCCATAGTTTGAGCCTTTCTTCTGGGCTGCCTGTGGTTGCCACAGTTCCATCCCCAGCAGCTGGACAGAGTGACATGGGGATGTGGCCCTGCCATAAGGCATTGCCTACCCTCATCTCTCCACAGGCTCATTGGTACAACGTGCGATACCGGGGCAACACCTATCCCCCCGAAATCACCCGCCGAGATGACCTTGTGGAGCGGCCGGTGAGCACTGGGCGGGCAGGTGTCCTCTGTGCAGATGTGTCCACCCCAAGGGACTGGTTTCTGACATGCTGCCAGTGTAAAACCATGGTGATGGGGGAATGCTGGGCTTGGGTAGTAATTTTTGGGTTGATAAAGCACTAAAATGATTAACAGGGAGGTTCTGGTTCACTTACTGGGCCAACACTGGATTTTATGGGAACCACCCTTTAACTTTACATGAGCTCTGGAATATTTTCTAATATATTTCGTCCTGCCCAGGATCCTGTTGTTCTTGCCTTTGATATTGAAACAACCAAACTCCCTTTGAAGTTTCCTGATGCAGACACAGACCAGATCATGATGATCTCCTACATGATTGATGGGCAGGTAAGGATATCAGGGTGGTTTCCTTCAGGCTTGGGCAGTGAAGCCAGGAAGCAGCCTAGCATTCTCTAGGCTTGCCATGCTGCCAGCTGCATGGTGTGTGGCTGTGGGAATGGCATTAAAGTCTGGGTGATGCACAGGAAACTGAATTTCGTGGAACCCAGCCCAGGTTGCTGGTGCTTCTCTGTGGGAGAGAGACAACACTGGTGTCCCGTGTTGTCTCTCCATGGCCTCCTTTTCCCATGGTCAATGATGCTTCAGTGGATGACTCCGAAAATGTTGTTCCCCCTTGATGGAAGCTCTGGCTTTCAAGGGGAAAGCATCTCATTGTTTGGACAGCATTTTTGAGTTGCCTGCTCACTGCCTCCTTGTCACCTCCTCAGGGCTACCTGATCACAAACAGGGAGATTGTCTCAGAGGACATTGAAGACTTTGAGTTTACTCCCAAGCCGGAGTATGAGGGTCCATTTTGTGTCTTTAACGAACCAGATGAGGTAAGTCAGTTCTGCTCTGCAGAGTTTTACCTGCCTGGAGCTTTTCTTGGCCAGAAAGCTCATTCCCTGGCAGATTGCCTCCCTGGGGAACACAGTAAGTCCAGCAGGGCTGCTTGTGCTTTTGTTTCTTGGGAATAAAGGTAAGAGAGGTCAGGTTTGGGCTAGAGGCAGAGGAAGGGGGAAGGGTGGAACAAACTGTGTGGTATCCACCACCTCTCTGTGGAGGAGATGAAGTTCCTTAAAATACATGTCTTCACTGTTTCATCCCAGGCCCATTTAATCCAGAGATGGTTTGAACATGTCCAGGAGACCAAACCCACCATCGTTGTCACATACAACGGAGACTTCTTTGACTGGTAAGATCAGAGATGATGACTAAACTGGCAAGGTATCACCTGAGCTAGAGGGCAGCGTCAGGTTCCATCCTCAACATCTTTCCACAGTTCAGACAGTGTGGGGAGGCCATGTGGCCACATGCGGAGTAGCCATGTCCTGCACCTCACCAAATCCTGTGGTCATTGGCTTGGCAGTAGGACTTTCTGAAGAATCCTGTCCACTTGCCTGAGCTGCTTTTAAACCCTTGGCAATGTGGGAATGTCAGCATGAGCCCAGTTGTGGGAGAGCAGGGAGAGTGTCCAAAGAGACCTGGAGGTTATTGGAAGAGGTGCACAGACAAGCCTGGGGAAGCAGAGGGAGAGGTACCACATGCCTCCCCCTCCAGATGCAGGATACAAGCAAGCAGATTTGCCTGTTGAACCACAAAATGGTTTGAGTTGCAAGAGGCCTTAAAAATCATCTTGTTTCAACCCCGCTGCCGTGACCACAGACACCTTCCACTAGACGAGGTTGTTTCAAACCGCACCTGGCCTTGAACACTTCCAGGAATGATGTGTCTTCTTGTCCTACAGGAAGTGTTCCCTGTGACCAGATGCACAGATAAATCACAAGAAAAATTCTTTAGGCAGCTTATAACAAAGTGGTCGTGGAACCATTGTTGGAGATGCAGGAAAATGGCTGTTCTGCTCCTTCTCTACATACTGCTTCTTTCCCCAGGCCCTTTGTGGAAGCAAGAGCAGCAGCTCATGGAATAAATATGTATCAGGAAATTGGGTTTCAGAAGGATAGCCAGGGAGAGTACAAGGCATCCCAGTGCATCCACATGGACTGTCTGAGGTACCGAATGCTGCCCCTGTACCAGTTATCTCTTCAGTTCAGATGAAATACCTACGGTTGTATTTGAATACTGTTATCACATTCTGTCTGTTGGAAGCTTTGTGTGTCACCTTCTTCAGCTGTGCGATAATCTGTTTCTATGTTGTCTTCTTCTCCTTGGCATGCTGCATCCCACAGGAGGTGCCAAGTCTTCCCCTGAAGGGCTCCCAGGGCTTGCTCTTGCCCTGCAACCTTGGGTGTTTGAATGCTGATTTGGGAGGACAAAGAAAGGGAGAAGGGAGTGGGTTAAGATCTGGCCATTGGAGCAGGACTATAGCCTCACCTACCAGCCTCCTGACACAGATGGGAAGAGGAAAGGACACATGAGAGAGAGAGAACTTTGGAGTTTTATGTGGGTTTTCCACCCTGGAGCAGTCTGGGCTCTGGAGCACAGCTGGATGTCCTTGCAGTTCTGGTGGGGTCTTCTCCAGTGGTGAAATATTTATCTTAAAGCCACTGAGGGAGCTGGAAGGTTGAAATTATGAGCAGTGGTGGTGGGATGGACAGTGGGGTTTGTTCTGGTTGGGCTAGCTGAAGTTGGACAACCTTGTACACCACTGTTCTTGGATGCTGGGCTGTCCTTAGTGAGAGGTTCCCATGGTAGTCGAGGTCCCCTTCACAATCTTGAGCCTATTTTGAAGGTGAGGGCTGGTTTCTCTGCACAAACTGGTATTTTCCTGATTCTGTCTAGGTGGGTGAAGAGAGACAGTTACCTCCCAGTGGGAAGTCACAACCTGAAAGCAGCAGCTAAAGCAAAACTGGGTTACGATCCAGTGGAGCTGGACCCTGAGGAGATGTGCCGGATGGCCACAGAGGAGCCTCAGGTATTCCTTCCCCGTGCTCTATGGGAAAACAAGCCTAGAGCAGCTGTACTATGACTGAGTCTGTAAGTTAAAGTGGTTTTTGAGAAATTAACTGAATCTGTCTCCCCAGACTTCCAATGCCTTAGAGCTCACAGGGAGAAGGAACAGGATCCCCCTGAAGTGGTTCTGGCCCTGGCATTTCACTCTGCATTCTCTGTATTTATTTACATCAGTGTGGGGTGAAAAGCACCACTGGAATCAGAAACATCATGAAGAACTGAGATCTGCTGGGGGAACAGGAGAGGGTTAATGCTCCAGGTGTCACAGGAAGGAGGTTCTCCTGAGCCCTGTAGCAGCTTCCTGAGACCCAAACTGGGCGGATTCTGTGCCTTCAGCTCATCTTCCCTGTTCCTTCTCAGTGAGAGCTGACATGCTGCTCTTTGATTAGAGCTAAAGCTGGGTGGCCTAGGAAGCAAACACATTATTCTTTACAGCCTAGGCTATGGAGATATACACCTTTTTCTGCCTCCTGCTGATATGAGAAGGTCCAGCAGGAAGCAATGAAAGATCATTGTTATTGAGCCACTCTGTCACATGGGATTGGGATTAATTTGCTTCTCTCGTTCCTTGACAGACCCTCGCCACCTACTCAGTGTCCGATGCTGTTGCTACTTACTACATGTATATGAAGTATGTGCATCCCTTCATTTTTGCCTTGTGTACTATCATTCCAATGGAGCCTGATGAGGTGCGTGCTTTCCCAAAATGATGATCTGTTTGTTGGGTGAGGTGCCATGTCTCCCACGCTACAGGGATGCTCTGGCCACAGATCTGCTTCCCACTGCCTAGACACTCTGCATGTGTGGCAGGGAGGAAGGGAGGGTGGATTTAGAGGTTGCTCGTTTCTCCTACAGCCGTGGGGTGTTTGGAGGCAGATTTCTATAAGAAGACACCCAAGATTTGGCAGGGCTGGAGCAAGAAAGGATGGCTGATGCACCATGCTCAGCCAAGTTCACTTGCAGTCATAGCCATGCAAAGTTGGGTCTCCTGACGGTTGTAGTCAGCTGTAGGGAGGATGGTTGGGAAGCTGTCAGTGCTGAGCTGTCAGTCTGTTCCCACCTGGTTGAGCTGACAAAGGCACTCGACAGTGGAGTGGTGTTGCAGCTGTGTCACCAGCTGAAGCTGTCCAGCTCATTATGTGACAGTCCAGTCTTGCCAGTGCTGGGACAGCACTTCTGCTGAATCACAGACTAGTTTGGGTTGGAAGGGATCTTAAAGATAATCTCAGCCACCTTCCTGTCAAGGGCAGGGACATCTTCCACTAGACCAGATTGCTCCAAGCCCTGTCCAACCTGGCCTGGAACACTTCCAGGAATGGGGCAGCCACAGCTTCTCTGGGAAACTTGTGCCAGTCCAGTGCCTCACCACCCTCACAGGGAAGAATTTCCTCCTAATATCTAATTCTACTATTTTTGAATTTTAAACCAGCTTTGGTTTCTCTCGTGCAGGTGTTAAGAAAAGGATCTGGTACACTGTGCGAGGCACTGCTGATGGTTCAGGCTTACCATGCCAATATCATCTTCCCCAACAAGCAGGAGCAGGAATTCAACAAACTTACAGAAGATGGACATGTGCTGGACTCAGAGACCTACGTGGGAGGCCACGTGGAAGCACTGGAATCTGGGGTCTTCCGCAGCGACATTCCCTGCCGCTTCAAAATGGTAATGGGCCAGCAGCCAGCCCCTGTCCTCACGGAGCAGCGTGGTGGGGAGGGGTAGCCCTTCCACTGTTGTTGGCATCTCCAGTGTGTCCCTGCTGGGCTTGGGCAGCACCTCGAATCACAGAATCAATAAGGTTGGAAAAGCCCTTTGATGTTGCCAAGTTAACCCAGCGCTGCCAATGCCACCATTAAACCATGTCCCCAAGTGCCACATCTGCATGTTTTCTGAACACTTCCAGGAATGGTGATTTCACCACTGGCCTCAACACCCTGTTCCAGTGCTTGGCAACCTCCAGGAGACCCTTGCTACCTGCAGCTGGGCTGGGATGGGGATAGGAGGAGGTCTCTAAGTGGCCATCTATGCTGCACTGGGAGGGCAAGTGTCACTTACTGGAAGCATGCCAGAGCTTGTTGACAGCAGGGGATGGTAGCAGAGTTTTGGGTTTGTTTTTTGGCCAGTTGTTCTTGGAAGTCATGCCTTTGTAGCTTGGGGTCCTGTCCTCTCTCCCAAACTGAGCTTCTTCTGCACGCTTCCTGAGGGTCTTTTACCTGTTTCTGGAACAGGCTGCTACCTCCATCACCTCCCCCAATGCCTCAAAATGTCCCTTACAGCTTAGAGGTTCCCAAGCCAAGCAGGGACAGGGGTGCAGGGTAGGACCTGCCAGCCTGCAGCTAGGGACAACTGCCCATGGCCTCACTGCCACCTCCATGTCCCTGTAGAATCCTGCTGCCTTCGACTTCCTGGTGCAGCACGTGGAGAAGACTCTGCAGCACGCCATCGAGGAGGAGGAGGGTCTGCCCTTGGATCAGGTCACCAACTTCCAGGAGGTAGAGCACCCACAGCATGGCTGAGCTGAGCAGGAAACTGGGACTGCAGCTCTAAAAGGCTTGTTTGGGTTTGGTTTATGCTCTACAAAGAGAGACTTAGAAGCCCATCTACAGGCTGAGTCCTGCAGCCCAGCTTTGGGATCAGGGTCTCTGCCCCATCTGAGGAATGCAGCTCCTGCTTTTCCTGTCACAGGTTCAACCAGGAGCAAAGCTCTGAGAGAGCTGGGAAGGAATTTAGGGAGAAGGCAGACCCCTCAGATATCCCAAATACTCTTGTTGCTCTTGTTCCTCACTTCTGATCAGCTACAAAAGTGCAGGTTGCCTCTCTCCAAATCAAAGTCTGGAGTTTCTTGGAGGGCAGCACTAGACTGGGGACCTCTGGTCTTTGCCATTGTCTCCAGTAACCCATTTGCACTGAAAAGGTCCTCAATCAAGTCATATTTAGGAAGCAGCTGCTCCCAATTGCCAGGTATCCCTACAGAAAAGCTTACCCTGGAGGTTCAAATCAAAACCTAAAGCACTAGTGGTCAAGGAGTCCCTAATCTGTTCTTTTGGTCCTTTAGATCCATCCCCAGAGCCTGTGGCAGGTGTCCCTGTGAAGAAGACCCAAATTTAACAAGTATTTGGCTCATTAATTCCTGCCCTAGTTTCACTTCGCTTTATCTCACCACAGGTTTGTGATGAAATCAAGGTCAAACTGAATTCCCTGAAGGATGTTCCCAACAGAATTGAGTGTCCTCTTATCTATCACCTGGATGTGGGGGCCATGTACCCCAACATCATTCTGACCAACAGGTTGCAGGTGGGTAACATCAATCTTGTCTCTCCTAATCAGACTTCTAGATGACCTTGATGGTCCCTCTGGATCCCCTTAACAGCAAGGGCTGAACTTTCTGCACAGGGCAGGGGAAGCAGATAAGGCTGGGTGTGAAATTTGGTCAAGCTGCCATGGAATTCTGGAATCACAGAATTATTTTGGTTGGAAAAGCCCTCTAAGACCATTGAGTCCAACCACTCTGCCAGCATTGCCAAAACCACCTCTAATCCATGTCCCCAAGTGGCACATCCATATGGCTTTTAAATCCTTTCAAAAGAATGCCACTGGTACAGCCTGTGCCAGTGTCTGAGCACCCTTCCAGTGAAGGATTTTTTCCTAATATCCAACCTAAACATCTGGCACAACTTGAGGCTGTTTCCTCACTTGTTCCCTGGGAGCAGAGCCTGACCCCCACGTGGATCCACCGTCCTGTCAGGGAGTTGTAGGAGCAAGAATATTCTCCCTGAGCCTCCTTTTCTCCAGGCTGAGCCCCCCAGCTTCCTCAGCTGCTCCTCATCAGACTTGTGCTCCAGCCCCTTCCCCAAGCTCTACTCTGGATGGGCAGGTCTTCAGAAACTCAGCTACAGCTTTAGCTAGAACTCTTCCCAAAAACCCAGCTGTTGTTTTGAGGGGCATGTGCTCCTGAAAGGCTCTGAAAAGGGGAATTCACTGAGTACCATCTCTCATGTTCACACCTGTGCTCTCCTGCCACTCAGCACCTATTCTGGCATGAGTTGTCATTTGGGGACCTGTCCCCTCTAACACGTGTGTCTTTTACTGCATCCAGCCCTCGGCCATAGTGGATGAGGCTACATGTGCTGCCTGTGACTTCAACAAGCCTGGTGCCAACTGCCAGCGCCGGATGACATGGCAGTGGAGAGGAGAGTTCAGTAAGTACAGAAAGGATCATGTAGTCCAGCCCACAAAGATGGAGCCAAATTCCTGCTTCTCCCCTGGGAGACTGATCACTGCCCTCCTCTGCAGTGCCTGCCAGCCGCAGCGAGTACCACCGCATCCAGCAGCAGCTGGAGTCGGAGAAGTTCCCTCCCTTGTTCCCTGATGGACCACCCCGTGCCTTCCATGAGCTCTCTCAGGAAGAACAAGCCAAGTATGAGAAAAAGCGCTTGGCAGGTAAAAAAATGAATCAAGGTCATGATCCTAGCAATGTTTTGCAACCTGGTTGACTGTGAGCAGTGTTCAAGTGTAGTGACCCCTCCTAGGGCTGTGGGGTGAGGTCAGGCTGGTCTTAGAACTTCTCCAGGATCTCAACAGACTCACGCGTGCTTCCTAAGAGGAGCAGGCACTGGTACCTCTGTCATTGTTTCTCTTTGTCTTGGAGAGGCATGGATTTGAGCTGAAATATGAATGGCTCCATTTTTTGTAAGGCTGCTAATTAAAGCCAGTTAAAGAAAGGGAAACGTCACATTATCCTATCACCTGGAGCGATGCTGTCCAGCAGAACCATGCAGCTGGCTGGGGGCAAAGCCCGGGTTTGTAGGTGGGCCATATGATTAGTTTGTTTTCCCCCTTGCCCTCCACCTCCATAAAGAGGTGCTGCTTCTTTCCATACTGGGATCTGCCTCTCCCTTTGCAATAGGACTGTCGCCCACTCACCCATGCCTTATGCTTAGCTGCCTCCCTATCCCTACTGTGCCCATCCCTCTGTAGCAGGGCACCCATCCCTGAGAACCTCCCTCTGCCTCCTCCCTTGACCAGATTACTGCCGCAAAGCATACAAGAAGATCCATGTCACCAAGGTGGAGGAGCGAGTCACCACCATCTGCCAACGAGAGAACTCTTTCTATGTGGACACAGTGCGAGCATTCCGGGACCGCCGATATGAGTTCAAGGGGCTGCATAAGGTACCAAGCTTGGGTGCTGGTCAAATTGTCTTGCCAAGCCTAGGGACCTCTTGTGCCTTGCTGAAAACCTCAAAGGATTACTCTGTTGGCTTCCAACAGATAGAGAGCAGAGTTGTATCAGTTATTGGGCAGAAACTCTTCCCTGTGAGGAAGGTAAGGCACTGGCACAGGTGGACCAGAGAAACTGTGGCTGTGCCATCCCTCAAAGTGTCCAAGGCCAGGTTGGATGGGACTTAAAGCAACCTGGTCTAGTAGAAGGTGGTCCTGCCCAAGGCAGGGGGTGGGATGAGATGAATTTTAAGGTCCCTTCCAACCCAAACCATTCTAGGAGGCCCTGGGGCCCTATGTCTGGCAGAGTTAATTAAAGAGCCTGTTGCATTGCAGTTTCTCCCAGCTGCCTCTTTTGCCATGATTCGTAGTGCTGGCAGAGAGGCATTTTCTACACTGGTGGTTCTGCTGTTAGCCAGGCATCATTGATTGCAGCAGGCAGTGTATTGAGTTCTCTACCTGCACACATATGGTGCAGCACAGCTGATGATGGTTGAATTCTGATCAATGGTGGGAGCTACAAGTCTCTTCTGACAAGTGACAAAGCGCTTCTGGCCAACCCTTCTCATGCTTGTACTAGTTTGAA
>VYXC01001357.1:7029-80461 GCA_013397175.1 Platysteira castanea
CTGAGGGGGCTGAGGCGCGCCGGCTGCGCTGCTCCGGAATTGAAACCGTGGGGCGGCCAGCGCAGCGGGGCTGAACCCGGCCGTGCCGCTCGGCCCGGGGCTCGCAGTCATGCAGGTTGGCCCGCCGGGTCCGAACCCGGCCGGAGTGACTTTGTCCTGCCTCTGGCCCGGGGGTGCCATCGGACGGCGGGAGGAGCGCGAGATGCGGGTGGCTGCTTGTCTCCAGCACATCGGCTGAACTTGGGCTCTGTGTTTCCCACTGTGAAACGGAGATACTCGCTAAATTCTCCGAGAACACATTTAAGAGTAATTTGCAAGATAGTTAGTTTCTAAACCCGATAGCTCTTATTTTCTAGTAGAGACTGGCAATATTTAATATTTACGGGAACTTTATTAACACGAGTAATACATTATAACTTCGGTAGTAATTTCCATCAATTTCGTCTGGCTCAGATAGGTCACGCTGAGTCTTTTCGTACTTAAACGGAAATCTCAGCTGTAGGTGGGAGGAAAATGTTCTAATTATATCCCTTAGACCTAGTCGTTAAAGCTTGCCGAAAGTATTCTCCCATGCTTGCCTCTGACACTTTCTGCAGCACTACCCCTCAGCCATTGTGGTGCCTTAGATACCACTGTGAATGATTAATAAAGTATTGATTTGAAGCTTTGGGTGGATTTTGCGCTGTGTTCACCAGCTATTAAAAGATTTGCAAGCAAACTGCTTTGAATTCCTGTAGAATGAAAACCTGTAAAATTCCTGCTTCTAGTTAAAAGGAGGGGGGGAAAGTCACAGAAGTATGGTGATAAAGGCACTTGGATTATTTTTGTTGTATCACTCTGGGCATAATTCTTTTGCATATTCCACATTACCTGCAGCTTTTCCCAGGTGAAGATTTATGGACCTCAGTCAGACTCTGGTGAATGAGAACTTGTCAAGACATAAATGGCTTTTTAAGTTTTGTACTACTGCAACACTGCAGTACTGCTTTCTGTCTTTAAAAAGTGCTGCTGTATTTAAAAGTACAAGGCACACAATAAGTACCTATGCTGGCAGAACTTCAGCATGAAAAAATATCTGAGGTGTACATACATACTTTTCTTCACCCCTTGAACTTCCATGAGTTTACTATGTCAAGAAGAGTAACTTTTGTATCTCAGTAGCACAGATCAGCTAAGTAGATTAAAAAGAAAAGTTTTAGATCCAGGCTGTGAAAACTGACCATAAAAGATTCTGGGCATAAAGCACGTCAAAAAGAAAATAAAAGTAAATGTAAGGTGGAATGAAAAGGAGAAATGTTTTAATTGTTTCAGAATGTGTGTTTAATTCACTGTTTGCTTTCCCAGGGTCTCAGATCATTTTACTAATGCCACATACAAGCCTCACGCCTGTAGAGGTGGATAGTAGTTAAATGTAGCCTGGAGAATGTGCCTTGCAGAAATGACATTTGTTCACAGCCATACCTCTCCCTGCCTCTTTTTGAACTGCTTTATGGGACTTTTGTCCCCACTAGGACAACATCATACATTTTCTGTAGATCTACTGAGAGGTATAAAAAGGCATAATGCACATCTTAGTTTTTCTCAGTGTGCAAAGGGAGAACAGAAGCCAGAGTCACTGCTGAAGTAAAGAGTTAAATAGTACTGTTCTTCTCACTAACTTTCCTTGTATTTGTTATTCTGAATAGTTCCCAGTAAATTCCATCTAAAAGTTAATAAATTGAAGAAAGTTTCAGGGAATTTTGACTTGGGTTTATTTTTTGGTTATGGAAAAACCCATAGAATATCTTGGTGTTAAATACAGTATAGTGTGCTTGCAGTGCTCACTAAAATTGTTTTGACACACTTAAATAGGATAAAATATGAATGTAACTGTGAGTGTACCACTGCCTAGTCTCCTAGTAACATTCAAGCATGAAAATACTTATGTGATTAGAGCCTGACAACATTCTTTACAAATAGAGAGAAATCACCTGGAAAGCTTCAGAAAACCCCAAGGGCTGCTCTGCTCTAATCAGGAGCTCTTGATAGTCTAATGAGCTCTGAATGTTGTTTGATTGTGTTTGCCTCAAAGAAAAATTCTTCTTTCAAGTCTTCAGGGTCACATGTTAAAATAGTGTGAGTATGGTGGTTATCCAAAAGACTTGGATGTCTTAACAGTTACTGCTATTAGCAAAAAAGAAAGTTCATAAATCAACAAAATATTTGCAACATGCTTGTAGAGTTTTACAAGAAACAAGAATTTAGTTTTTGCAGTTACAAGTTCTGACCGAATCTCCTATTGCTTTGGCTTGTCTAGCCATTTGATAGCTTTGAAATGAAAGTGTTTTATAGGTATTAATTAAAAGGCATTAGCATAATTTCATGTGTTCTGCCTGGATGAGGCCATAATGATGATAGCTACAAACCTCATAGTGGAAACACATGGTGCTTATCAGTTATCAGTAGACTATTGATTAATGTGCCTGGGAATAGGTTTTGCAAGTATTGCTCCATAAACAAATTATCCAGAGTCACTCCACTGGTCTGTCAGTCTCATGACCCAGAAATCTATACATACATACACAAGGCAGATGAAGGAAAGAGAAAAGTTTGGCCAGTTTTGCTGTTGATGCAGTGCTAAAGGCATTTTCCCTGCTGGGTGTGTACTGGCCAGGCTGCAAGCAAATTAATTATATTTGTGAACTTTGAGTAAGAAAAAGGATTTGGAATAGTTCTCTCTACTGATTCCTTATTTATATGGGTAGTCAGTGTCAATTTTCCAGGAAAGGTCATGTGGAAATCGTTCTAAGTACCTGATTTATAATAAAAATTTTCTCTTTTAGCAACTGATACTTCCCTGCACAGTATTCCTTAAATTTGACACATGCTTGAAAATATAATTTAATATTTCAGTGTAAATAGTATACAATTCCTACTTTTACTTCCTCCTTAATAGTCTTAATAGAATAGTGGGATTTTACAGGTAATCTGAAGATACTTTCTGGTACCAGTAATTTTTTTTTTTTATTTAGAGGAGTTTGGCCTCAAAAATCTATAGAAGTCCTACCTAAACTTCATTATACTATGAGACTTGAAAAATCAGAGTACTGAGCTTTGTTGCATGCATTAATTTAAAATGTGGGCGGTTTGAATTCTGTTTTGAAATAGTTTTTGTCGATCATAAGGTACATTATTCATAAGGTACATTATTCTTGCAGGTGTTGGCTCTTCTGGTCTGACTGTGCTATCTCACATTAGCCTAATCACTTTGTAATGTAGTAGTGTAAATAGCAACATAGCACAGGTTACTTAGTGAAGAAGGATTTCATCATGGTTTAAAGTTGGAAGAGTGGAATGGGGACTCCTGTAGTCTTAACTGTCTTTTCTGAGGTGTGAAAGTTTCATCCTTAGGGCATTCCCAGACTTCTGCAGCACAGGTAATGATCAAACAAGTTCTGTCCATTACCATTTGGCATGGAAAGCACCTTCCTTTCTGTTGGCAAACAATACACTGTTGCCTTGGAGAGCAAAATCAACCTTTGCCAGCCCAAGGCCTGGATACCTCTGTGCCCAAGCTAAAGCCCATTATCTCCAGAGTCAGCAGGTCTGGCAGCACTTCCTAGCTCTAGAAAAGGCCATTTCAGGTATGTTACCAAACGTAGTTTAAGACTTTCTCTGCCTGAGAAGCTTCACGCTAGCAAAAGCAAGAATTACCATGTAATGATCCATTTTAATTGCAGTTGTTCCTGGATCTGAAAGCTGTAAACAAAAAGGTACAAACAAAAAAGGTATAGAGAGCCATCTAGAAAACTGTTAAATATATTAAACGACTAACATTTTTAAAAAAGTATAAGTTCCCATGGCTGTGGTGTATGCAAGGTATTATAAATTAATATATGGATATTGTTGCACTTGCATTTGACTCAATTTTGTTCAGCACAGAGAAAGAATAGCAACTATTATCAATTAAAAGAGAAACTGATGTGGTTTTTAGGAGAGCTTAGTTTTTATTTCACTGGAAATCTGTTTCATAATCAAAAAGAAAGGGTAGCAACTTGATTTGCATTTTGGGATATATCCTAGTTGGGGGTTAAAATCCATCCTTTTCCAGCATTTTTTAATTCCCCAGGAGAGGAAGGTGAGAAACTGCTGCAGTAGGCTCACAGATTGTCTCCTCTACCTTCACTGGGGAAAAGACCTGTCATCACCATTCAAAGTACACTTTTCTGTAGCTGGTTTTGTCCTAGCACTGCTCTGTCCAAAAAGATTAAACCTATGTTCTAGTCTGGGAGGGTTAAGTAACTTCCACAAGAAACAGATCTAATTCCTAGTACAGGAGCTACAACTTACAGAGAAATTAGTTTAAACCATGGTGAAATAATAAGGCCTTGGTTAATTGTCTGAGTAACGGCAGTGTGGATTTTGATTTGGAAAATTGTACCTTGCCCCACATACCTAAATATGTGTGGAGGAAAGATGATTTTGCTCACAGATAGGATTTGTCCTACTACTCTTTATCTATTTCATCTTATCTTAGGTAAAATATGAACAGAGTTTAAAATCTGGTTCTTAATCACCCTGTTTAAGTTGCCTCTTTGTGCCTGAATTTCCCACTTTAAAAAGATACTTGTGCTTCTTTTTTTGTGAACCACTTGGTCATATACAGATAAAAAGCTCCATGTAGGAATGGAGTATATAATTGAATAAGGGGCTTTTTGTGTGAGACTGGGATGGTGACTGATTGCAGTGACTCATTCATTAAACTGACTCTGGTAAAGGAGTTTTGTTTCTGTAAACTGAATATACATACCTGCTATGTCTGTAGAAACAATTCAAATGGGCAAAGAGAACACTGCTTGCACAGCACTTAAATCTACAAAGTGTTCAACTAGTGAGATTATACTGAGTGAGATCCTGGTTTCTTCTTCATAAGAACAGTGTTTTAAATAGTGTGGGATTTTTTTTTCCTAGGAACAGCCCAAGAGCAGAGTCACGCACTTGTTTGCAATTAATGTGACAGCTGAATTTGAGTAAAGCTGTTATATGTTTCTTCTTGCGACTTCCTAAATTCCTTTATGTCATTGCTAAAGGGATGTATGTTCCTCTTCCCTTTCTTAGTCTCACTAAATATACCCCTGTGGCTTAGAGGAATGTGAATTTTTCAGTCCTAGGCTGGCCCATGGATTCTAGTATCCTGCATACCAACATTCCCACTCCATTGACCCAATTTAGTTCCTGTGATTCTTCATGAACTGTGGCCTGTGGACTGATCATCCTCTGCAGCAGTTGTTAAATAAGTTAATGTTAGTTAACAGTGGAAACAAGCTGGGTTTTTTCACCAGAGAGAGGAAATCTACTGATGGCAGTCTAAAAAAAAATATTTTTGTCTTTGTCTCAGAAAGAGCATCTTTCTGAGCATTGATTCTTCTGCTTCGTTCTAAGTCACTGGGGGAGCTGGTGCCTTTGTGGGATTAAACTGGTCGTGTCTGGACTATGGCTGGAGCAGCTGCTGAGAGCATTCTTGGTGTTTTGTTTGTATTGCTGTTGTGTTTAGGAGTCTCATTTATAAAGTCTGTTGTGGTAGATAATGTATAGAGACAATACACTGGGGTGGAAAACAGGAGTGGAAGTGAGCAGCACTCCCTGGGTGCAGTTCCAGACAGCTCTGCTCTAGAGTTATTTCTGCAGAAAGTGAGTGTTGCTGACTGGTTCAGTACAACCCAGAACTGTCAGTCTGTGCTTTGAGGCTCTGTACCTTAATGGTATTTTGGAAATGTCAAGAATGCTGCTCTTCAGATACTTCTCATACCTCTGCACACCCCAACAAGATGGGAAGTCACGTATTTTTACAACAGAATAAAAGTTCTGTTTTGATTATTCTAACTATATCTAACTAAAATATGGTAACTTTGTTTTTGATTAGATAGATCTGCCCCTTTTTTTGGTCTGGATAGCTAGAAAAAAATAGCTCGTAGAGTGTTAGCATGGGCAGTATAGCCAGCTGTTTATCACGTGGATGGCCTAAAGCTCATTTCTGTGATGTTTTATGTGTTCAAAATATACTTCCCATAAATGATAGTTGAGGCCTTGTGTGATCAGTATTTCTTTTGATGTAATCTTCACTTGTCATACAGTAAGTACCCACATAAAACTACCTATATGTCCTCCTCCTATCCATGAACATTTTGTTAAAATGATTTGTGATATGTAAATTCTGATATAGGCAAGAAAATTTTCAGTTTTGTGAGCTTGTGGTCAAGGTAATCCTATTCAGTCTGCTGCCCCCAGCATCTGCAGTAATGATGCAGATAAACAATTCTTACAATTCATCTCTTGATTTGATTTCCATCCCTAATATATTTTAAATGACATAATGGTATTACAGTGAATTAATTAGGTGAACACTGCAAGAGACTGTTGCCTATACTGCTGTGCAAAAGATTATCAAATCCGAGCTTATTGGGCTTGTTTTGCATGCCTGGCTCCATAACCCTCAGACTACTCGTACTGTCTTGCACCTGGTGATAATCTCTGTTTTTCAAAGAAATGTCATTCACAGAAAACTAACCACAGTAGAATTCTAAGAAAATGATTGTAGCCATTAAAAACTCAAGGAAGAGGAACATTTCTTGCTCTTTAGAATTTGTATTTGTTATTAAGACCTTTTTTTAAGGTTCTCTCATTCAGCGTAGAGACACTAGCAATCTGTTTGGGGATACCAGCACTTTTTTATTTCATACCTATGAGTTCACCCTGCTTAGGAGGAGCATTGTAAAAGCAGGCTTTAGTATGCCATCCACCAGTCTTCAGGGAAAGGCAACTTTTATCTTCTGTTCTTACAGTCATGTCCCTTGTCCTCCCTGCCAGCTAGCCTGGAAGAGGGAAAGGAGAGCAAGAGCTCTGAGTACTAGTAATTTGTAGATAGGTTTTGAGCTGTAGAATCATTATCCTTATCTCATCTGTAGCTTCTTACTCAATTTAAAGTCCTACTGACAGTTCTAAAATGTTATCAGCAGTTCTGTATATTTGAATTTCATTTACAGCACATCAGCTGCTTGGTTTAGGTACTTGGACTTATATTTTATTTGTGGTTCTGCAGCTAAGTTGATTTGAAATCTATATTGTGACTTGCTCTATACAGAAAATGCTAAATAACACTGCAAGGAAAATACGGAATTGAGCTGTTGCCCTCCAATAAAACTTGACTCTGTATAGCAGTTTTTTCACGCAAAATCTATTTGAATGCCTTAGAAGTAAGTAATACAGAAGCGATAAAGAAACATCTTCAGTAGACATAGCAAGAACAAAGAGGATTCCTCTTTTTTACAGAAATCAGATAGTCAGATGAAAAAGATTACAGAAAGGGGGATGTGTGTTTGAGCTATGCTGACAGGATGCAGTATCCTGTCTTACATATCACAAGATACGTAAAAAAAGATAACAGGACAAAACAGAAACAGTGATTTTGAGTAGAACCAAATCTGTAACTCTGTTCCAGTGTTTCTGGTCAGAAATAAATTTTGTTCTTGCCTGGGAGGGAGGGTCTCGGAATATTTTAAATTAACGCATCTTTTTGCCCCGTTGCAGCGCGCTCCTGTGCAGCCCTTGCTCAGCTGCCATGAGCTTGCTGCACAGCGACAGCAGCTGTGGAGCGCGGGACGCGGACAGCGGCTGCTGCATGGCCATGGCCAGCGCCTGCAGCGCGGGAGCCAAGGAGGAGAGCTCCAGCGTCGGCACCGGCACCAGCAACCCTTCCAGCTCTTTCACAGAGGAGACACAGGGCTACGACGTGGAGTTCGATCCGCCCCTGGAGAGTAAATACGAGTGTCCCATCTGTCTGATGGCTCTCCGGGAAGCAGTGCAGACCCCGTGTGGCCACCGTTTCTGCAAAGGCTGCATTGTCAAATCAATCAGGTAAAGGAACATTTATGGAAGCTGCTTGTAAGAGGAAATTCATGTATCAGAGTAGTTTAAGGTTAATCTAAACTGAATAGAGCTGCCCAAGGTGCATCACAAGTGAGTGCTAATAGAACTCTGGAAATTTATGATTCATTAAGTGCTTTCTAATAAACACCATATATAGCCAGAATGTCACAAATTTGGAAGTTTTTTGAGCTTTAGATATTTTGCCATTTTTACAAATTTACCCAGGTTATGAATCTAAGAAATTGATTAAACTTCAAGTATTATTTTTAAAAAAGTAGACAAATCCCCCACATAAATTCCATTTCCAGCGCAGGATTATAAACCCTATCTTTTGCCTATGATTGTTTCTTTTCATAACTACAGGAAACTACAGACAACCTGATTTCTTGGTGCAGATAAGGGAATTCATGCTTTGAGTTCTTCACTTGAAATCAGCTGTTTCCGTGTTGAGCTGGAAGAGAGAATGTGATAAGGGAATAGTCTTCAACAAAGCCCTGAGAGAGGAAACCAGGTGGCATATGAGGGAGTGGGAGTAAGATATGAAGGCAAGAGCAGGCTGGGCTTATAAAAATGGATGATTGAAAGAGCAAGAAAGGACAGAGAGTACCTTGTAAAGTGTACTTCCCTTAAACCTGGAATGAAGTCATCCGTTAGTATTGGATTACATTGATAGATATTATGCTGTAGGATTTTTCCTTCTCAGCAAAAAACCCAGTTTTTCTCTTAGCAATCGCTCACTTAGCTCAAATGTCACTTTGGTAGGAATTTATATATTTAATTCTGTGTGACCCATATGTAGAATTGGCTCATTTTCAACCTTACTTCGCACACTTTTTTGTAAAGATAATAAAAATGTCTTCACTGTTACTGTGTTTTTTTCCTGGCATTTATATTTAGTATGCGAAATGGACAGTGCTTTCTTGATTGGTTTTTCATATCATTTGTCCATAGTTCTATTCCATTTCTTTTTCTTCACTGTCCATCATTTGTTGAATGAATAGTATGCCAGCAATGATGTTCTCTGAATACAATATTTTGTCTGTTTTGTGGGCTTCTCTGTAGTTTCTGCTACATAAATTCTCAGGAAGATTTTCTCCATGGAAAAGGTTGTCAAGCACTGGAATGGGCTGTGCAGAGGCATGATGGAGTCACCACCTCTGGCGGTGTTCAAGAAGCAACTCGATGTGGCACTTAGTGCCATGCTCTAGTTGACAAGGTGGTGATCAGTCAAAGGTTATACTCAGTGACCTTTTCCATCTGAATGATTCTGTGATTCTGTCACTGTTGTAGCATATGCTGCTGTATTTTGTCATGGCATCCCTTTTGGAACAAGCAAGGGGAAATGTTAGAGCTGAGAATGAGAAGACAAATTTAGTTTTGCATTCCTTACTTACAATATCAGATTCTTTCTAGCCAGTGCAGAAATTTGTGTGTATTTACAGCACAGTTCTTGTTAGCATCAGTTCCATCAATATTTCTGAGAAAAGGATCCAGAAAATGCAGAACACCACCAGTGTTCACCCCAAGAATTGATTCTGCAGAACCTGCTGGGAGATACTCATTTCTCCATTAGCTGTACCATGAGATCCTCTGCTCCCTTAGTCCCTTGCCTTGTTGTCTTCCTCTTTCTGTGAGGAAAGTACATCAGACTTTACCCAACTGCATCACTCAATGATATTCATGTTATCCAGGTGCCTGGAAGAAGGCAGAAAATCCCAAACTTGAAACTGTCAGCTTTGTTCCAGTTCCCTTGGCACAAGGAGCTGGCTTCACTTTCTGGCCTTTGCTTTGCACATTCCAACCCAAAGTCTTTCAAGCGGTTAATGTACGTGATGTCATGCATGCTTGTATGCATTACAAGGCAGTTGTACTGATAAAGGCCATTTAATTTTGGAATTCCTTACTTGTTTTGTATGAGCTTGCTCTCTTTGTTGGCAGTAGCAGTTTTATACTGTTCTTTAAGTTGGAGATTTCTGTGAGAAAGAAATCTTTAAACCTTCTCATGGGATTATGATGTCTATAAATTCTGAAAGTAAATTAGTACTTAAATGTAGTGAGCTTTAGAAATGTCTGTTCACCAGAGACATCAGAATTCTTAGGTTGAAAACTGAGGGGAAAATGACTCAAAATTACCAAAAATGGGTGTCTCATTTCCAGTCTTTCAGATCTTTAAGAGCTATGGTGATCATGTTTTTTAATCTTTGTGCATCAGCTGGTGAGCTGCACAATTACAGTGATTGGTTAGAATTTACAGCAATACTGAGTGAGAAACTGCAGTAAACCCAAGATCAGAACAGGTAGAGAAACTTCCTTCTTAAACCCCAGGCATGGGAAATGGTTTCTCTTCCTCTTTAAATTAACAGAACCTTCCTCTGCTCAAAGTTTTAGGTCTGCAGTTTCAATGACCAGAAGCTTTTGCTTCTTTTATACCCTTTCTGTATATTACTTCATTTCTATGAATAGTGATGAGTGTTTCAGTGAATACTGAACAAGGTGGAAAGCATTTTTTCCTTCAAGACTATAGATCATCAGTGTAATATTTCAGATGTTTCATTGACAGTGAAAGTTTTCCCTCATTTCCCACTGAACTCTGTCTTTGGAGGACAATTTGAGTGAATGCTTGTGAAAGCAGGGAGGACAGCTTGAAGTACCAGACCTCTCAGAATCCCTGAAGGGCTGAACTGCATGCTTAATTGGTATCCATGGATCAAGCTATTGATTTAGATTATGTAGTGTCTCCAGTACAGTATCGATTTGCAGTATGTACTGTCTACAGTACCAGATTGATTGAGGTATTGAGAAGCTTCTACAGAACTAAAATGAAAATGGAAAGTGATCTTTTACATTCTCTAAGTACTGGTTTTTTTCCACTAAGTGATTGTCACAGCTTTCATTTGATCAGGAAAAGTTGCTTCTCTTTATTCCTCATTTCCCCACTGTCTTAGCTCAAGTGAACACAGAGATTAAGGATTTAAAATGATGAAGGATGGACAAGCATTTTTTGAGTAATTGCTTCTTGTGACTTCCACAAACAATTGTAGTTGTTCATGTTGAAGAAGTTGTGGCTGCAACTAGAAAAAAAAATTGAAAACCTTTTAAAAACTGGTCTCTTCGGTCTTACAGTGTGAAGGACATGATTAGATGAGATTTGATCACAGTAAATGTTTGCCTCCCAGAAGGTCTTGGCAGCTTTTTAAATAAAGCTGTCTGAAGTGCTTTGAAGTGCTATAAGTCATGGAAGAGGAGAAGCTTATCTACCTAAGTAACTACAAATGAGTTTACAAATGTTACTTGTCAACGAAATACATTATTGGAAATTTTAGAAGAACTACAGGGGCCGTAGCTAATTCAGTTTCAGTCCAGTCTTCTCCTATATCTTAGGGTAAAGTTGACTTAGGGTTCGTAGTAGAGCTTGCCAAATATCAGAACCTCTCTTTATTGGAAAAGTAGAGTTGTGAGATAGCAAGGGGCAGCAGAGAAATCTTTGGGTGCTAGCAGTTCATCCAACATCTAGCACGGCTGCATTTAAAGTCTCCACCAGCTGTCTCAGCTTCTTGGCTAAACTGCTCACTTGTTAAAATCACAGAGCAGGCTTTTCTTTCAAAATTATTCTGGCTTTACTCTTGATACCTGTATTTTAATCTCAAGGGAAATTATAGGAATATTCATTGTACTTTGTAGCAGATGGCCGTTGTTACACAGGTATTGTTGTAAGTAGCAGAGTGCAATGTGGTAAATAATTCCAGCATAGGGAAGCCATCACTGTAATGAAAGTTAGAACCAAGGTGCATAAACTCGATTCTGTCACAGGAAATGTATAGCATCATCTTTGTCTGTAGATGGATCTAAGCAATGTTTTAAACACAATCCTGATCCTTGTAAATAGTATTTGAAGCCTGTTTAATATCCTACAGTGGGTTATTGCTTTTACCTTACTACATGTTCCTACTTTGGAAAATTGCAATTCATTCTTATTTTACCCTTTATCTGCTAGTTGTTTAAACTGGAGATTTGGTAATCCTTATTTCAAATTAATTTGTTGTTGGCTGCTCTTATTCATGATTAGCTTTTCTTTGTAGAAATAAAGCTGCTGTCTTATTAGCAGACCTACTGAGCTATCTCTATACTCCACTAAACCGGGTTTTTGTAACCAAGTTATACCTGTGAAAACTGATTTCCTGTAGGTTGTGAAGTGAGGAAACATTTCTGGCTTGTGACAAAGATCACACTGAGCATAGCTCAGGGAGCTCTGAAACAAGGCAAGCTAAGTGTTTTCTTTCTTCCACTTGTTTAGGAGTATGACTCAGGCATATGGTGAGCTTGCTCTGCAAGCAAAAGCTGTGAAAGGAAGTTCATTGCCTCTATTTGAAGTCACAACTTTACCTCCACTTCCTCTAGCAGCATTGCTGATGGAGTTGCTGAGCAATTATTTCCTTTTCCAACAAAGAACATTAATTCCCTCCTGGTCTCCACAGCCCACTAGGTTCTACTTCCCCTCGTGCTTGCAGGCAGTGACAATGATCTGGCCTTTGATCCTTGCACCACAAGTGCTCTCTGACATTTTTCCGCCCCATGTATTTCTCCATTTTATTGCCGTTTCCATTAGCACTCAGGAGTTTTGATCCCTCATGCCTCTTTAACTTAATTGTGCATTACTTAATTGTGAATCAATATGTTAGCCTACTGCTTTCAGAATGAGCTGATAGTGGAAAATTTGATGGAGATGATCCCCTTTTTTACTCCATTTGTAATGATTTTTGTATACAAATGCAGCTAGACAGAACCTGATGAACTGGCTGTTAGTTATCTTGTGCAGGTTGCTTGTGTTCGTGTTCCATCGGATTCCAAACCTTCACCAGTTAGCACTGACTTCCAGTCTGTTAGCTGTTAAAATGGTTTCAGATGCAACACTCAGTTCCAAATCCAGTGTAATTTTTGTAGTTACTAATAATTTTTGTGTCTAGAGTTTTTCACCCTGTTTGCTGTATAATCAAATTGAAGGATGACCAACTGATCAAATGGTTGTATAACAAAACCAGCAAATTGAGCAGTGCGTGATGATATACCAAACAGATGAAGTGAATCTGAAAAAAAAGACAACTTTGCTTTTTTTCTCAGCTGTTTATAAAATGAGAAAGAAATGAGAGGAGGTCCAAGAAAGTTTAAAGAATTGTTTTGCAGTAGTATGTGAAATATTCTTTGATGTTTGACCTGTGTGAAGTACTTACAGAAACAGGACCGTAATTTCTTAGTGTCTTTACATATTCCTTAAGTTTTTTTCCAGAGTACTTAACATGGCATTTGTACAAATAAACTCTGAGTTTGAAAAGTGCTGCAGCCCCAGTCATGCATCCTCCAGTGAAACTGTGTGTTTTCAAATTTTCTGAAATACTTTCCATATTTTCTGGTCATTGCCACATAAATACCATTGTTTTCAAAGATCTTCTTACTGTGTTATTATTTGGCCACTAATGTCTTGCTGGTGTAAAAATACTTTAAATTAAGGGCTTGGAAATCTGTTTGTAATATTGGAATATCTTTCCTTGCTTTTCTGCATTGTAGAGATGCAGGTCACAAATGTCCTGTAGACAATGAAATTCTGCTTGAAAATCAACTTTTTCCTGACAACTTTGCCAAACGGGAAATCCTTTCATTAACGGTTAAGTGTCCCAACAAGGGTTGCAGTATGAAGATGGAGCTCAGGCACTTAGAGGTGAGCATTAGTTTTGAAAATACAGAACCTTGTTTTCATGGAGAAGTAAAAATTCCAAATATCTTAAACGGGTGGTCATAGCTGGTGCTTCATTTATACTGATTCAGTGCATTTTTCTTTTAAGACTATAGCTACACATAGTTGGTTTTTGATGAGTATTTACTTGTAGTTATATGATTCTCAAGTGAACATCATAGTGCATGACAATTGTACTAATGCAGCTTTCTGTTGAGGATCATTCATGCCTTTTGAATCAGCTATGTCTGTACTTCACATGTACATCAGCTATGTCTGGACTTCACACAAGTTTCTTAAAGTCAGTTTAATAGTCTCTTAAAGTAGCTACATATATGAGTTGAAATAATCTTTTTGAAAAAGAATATATGCAGTTAAAAAAATAAATATGAAACTAAATTTTTACTGAGAGCTTTCTTAAAGCTCTGAATACATGAAACCCTGACCTTAGTAATGGACAGTAACAGACTGTTGGTAGAGTCAGCATAAGTGTAGAAGGATTTCCTTGCATGAAGGAAAGATTGTGATTTGTTTGTCTTGCACTGTGCTTTCTCTTGAAAACGGGTTAGATGATAGATCTTCTTTGAAGTATCAACCCCCTCTTCTGCCCTTCTGCAGGACCACCAGCTGCAGTGTGATTTTTCCACTGTAGAATGCCCACAATGCCAAGGAACCTTCCCGAAGAACCATCTGAAGGAGCACATGACCCAAGAGTGTCCGAGGCGTCAAGTGTGTTGCCCAAACTGTGCCACGTCTATGGCCTATGAAGATAAAGAGGTACTTAGCAGGAGTCTCAGTTTGTCAACCTGCATTCACATGGGTTTGCTTGGAAAGGGAACAGCAGTTTAAAAAAATCAAGAAAACCCCCAAACAACCAAAAAGTTTTGGTCTAGAAGAGCTCTTTGTGCTGCTTCACAGCTGAGAAGCTACAAACTCAGGACATGAGACTAGAACAGGCAAAAGCTGGGGAGAGATTGTCCTTAAACACAAACTTATTGGGAACCATGTGGTGTGAGGAGACTTGTGTAAGAACCATTGATTTCTGACCTTACCATCAGACAGGCCAGTATCTACTGCCAATACAGTACAAAAAGCAGTATTTACATTTTCAGTTTTTATGCCTGGGAGAGAGGATGTATCAGGAGATAAATCTTTTGGGGATATCTGCCACCACACAAGACCAAGATAATATCTAAATTCTTCTCCTGGCTCTGCGTTTTTCACTTGAGTGGTACTGAGGATAATACTTTCCTTTTGCTGTTACCATTTCTTTATCTCTGTATGGATATGTTCTATCTTAAGGACTACTAAATGTCATGATATTAATATTGTGAATTGTCAATCAAACGTACCTCGTATAGTCCAACAATACAAATAAAAAACAAACAAAAATCTTTCCTATAGTTCAATACAATTGAATGTGAATTTTAGAAACTTCTGGTTAAATTCAGACTTCTTTGGAGCATGAGAGCTTTAGGAAATAAAGTATGTGCAACTTTATGAATCTCTTGTATAAGCCCAGGAAAAAACACTAATAGAAAACATACTGTCCAGGGTAAAGGGATTGTCTTTGTTTCACATACATTTAGCATACAGCTAAATGCAAAATTTTGAATATAAATAAAAATCTAATGTCTGATCAAGGGTGATTAGCCCCCTCTTAATGCTTTCTCCCCTTTCTTTTTTCTGTTTGATCACTAAGCTTCACGACCAAACCTGCCCACTTGCCAATGTATTTTGTGAATATTGCAACACAGTGCTCATCAGAGAGCAGGTAAGAGACTCCCTTTTTCTCTGTTTATTCCAAGTCAGACGTTTCATATTTACATTGCTTCTTTAATCTGAAATTAAACTTGGAGATACAGTTTGTCTACGAGCTGATAAATCACTACCTGCCTCTCTCTGAAAATGTTCAGCGCAGGTGTGATACTCCCTTCAATGCTGCTCCAGCTTGCAGTTGCAGTCTGGCAAACCTCTGTAGGATTTTGGCTGCACATCACATTATTCAGCTGTACAGCTTCTTGACAGGGGCCATGCTGCATGTCTTTGATCTTGAATGGAGCTTAAAAATACCAACAGCTGCCAGTGGTTATGGCTGACGTTACAAGAGGAGGCTTTGATTTGGGCAGAGAGGGAGAGTATTTGTACTTGTAAAGCCACTGTTGGAAAGTAGCTATAAGTAAATTCACTATCAAACTGCAGATGCTGGCTGGAATTCTGCTTGTCCATTACGATTTTAATAGCCATTATTATTTCTTCTATTCAATAATAACTTCATTGGCAGGAAAATGATGAATGTTGATTCATTTAATTTAGGATGGCAACTATGTTGATGGCCTGGGTTAAAATAAAGAATGATCTTGTAAAATTGCACAAATACTCTGAAAAACAGGATTGAGCTTAGTAATGACAAAGGAAAAGGTCTATTAGGTAGAATAATGAACTGCAGAAGTGGGGAACAGAGAATGCTAAACATTCTTAGTAATAGCTGGCCTGTATTAGCCTTGTGTTGTGCTTCATCTTGATACTTGAACAAGGCAAACACCTGGGGTTATATAAACAGAGATTCTACCTGTGAAACACAGAACTATCCTTTGCTCTCTTTAGGGCTCCTAAGGCACCAGCTGAAGTTGTCATGCTTTTGAGGGAGGGTGGATAGGGAGGATCCAGAGCAGTGAGATGACTGATCTGGACCTGGAAAACATGGTCCACAAGAAAAATTGAAGTAACTTGAGCTTTTTGAGGAAGATGATAATAAAGAGAGACACGATAAGTATGTGCAAGTAGTGCTTCAGAAGGGAAGGAAATGGACATGATCTGGCTGGAGGATAGACTAGAAACAAAAGGTGTTTGGTCTAGCAAGGAAACCTGAATGCTTTCTGAGGCCTAATGTAAGAACAAAGTCAATGAATTGTTACAGTACATTCAATTAGGATGTAGAATTTTTATCATCAGCTAACATTTTTGTTCAAAACTTCCATATTCCCATAAGGAATTATGTAGGTATAAACTGATCTGACTTAAGGTACCTGTTCAGAATCCATCCAGCTGTATTCTTTTTGGATAAGAAAATACTTTTGATGAAGAAGTAATATCAAATCTGATTTGTTTTAGATGCCTAACCATTATGACAATGATTGTCCTACTGCCCCAGTACCGTGTTTTTACAGTGCCTTTGGGTGTCCTGAAAAGGTAAGCCATGTTTCAGAATCATGAATTGCAGACCTTCTGCAGGATTTTGTCTGTTGCTTTTTTTAATGTGTTTTCCTATTCTTGTTTCGTTCACCAGCCCAAAATCCTCAGTGATTTGTGGTTGCGGGTTTTTTGTTTTGAGGTATCTTAATTCTGAAACCTACATGTTGATACATTGCATTTCAAAATTGCCTTTTCAAATTTAAAAAGCTCTGTGAACAATTTGCTTGATGACCTTGCTTTTATTATTTCATGTTTTCTCAGCTTTCATGTCAATAAAGTAGATTCTAGCATTTCTTCCAAAGCTGTGGCCAAATACACTTGTGAGTCCTAGAGTTCCAAAAAGAAAATCAATTTTATTAAACTCTAAAATTACTAATCTAGATACTCTTATTTCTAGTTTTTTAATACCTCTTTATAAAAATGGGTCTTTCCCCTTCATTTCCACATCAGTTTTCATACACCATTTGGTACTTTGGAGCATTTTAGCAAATCAATGAAAGGAGTACAGTGCTGATTTAGAACACAGCAAAAAGTTCTAAATGCATATTTATCATTAACAGTCTTTCACCATGTCTTTATTTTGAGTTGAACAGTGTTACTGAAAGTGTACACCATAATTAATGATGGTTTCATAGGGAAATTATCACTCCTACAAAACCTGGATTTTTTTATCGTGAATGCTCATTAACAAGAAGGTGATCCTGAATATACACACAGTGCTTGCCTTTGGGATATTTGACAATTTTTTTGGTATAAAATACTCCGTATTTCTTCATATCTTGTTTTTACTTTCAGGTGCACAGTTTGAAATACACTGTTCCTATTTCTCATTGTATGTACTGCTGCAATACTTGCTGTCTTTTACTCAAAATTGCCTCCATTTGAAGTGCAGGTCTTGGCCTTTGATAAGAAGTTGTTCTGTTTCTTCCAGAGAATTTAAATTTTGTTGTTTGCCTGGAGATGCTGCAATTTTTGTAGAAATACAATCAAAGGCTCCCTTATTAAACATCACATAGAATTATGCAACAACACAATATGCTATTACTAATGATAAATATTCTAACAAGAATATTTTTGTGACATCCCGAAGTCCCAAGCCAACAAAAACAATAATGCACATATCTGATTTATATTGCAGTCATTTATGTCAGTTCTGTCTTAAGTTCCCAGGTTAACAATTCTATGCTGAAACCACCTCATATATACACTTTCATTGAACCCCAGCTGTATTCAACATCAGGGCAAAGACACAAAGATCTTCAAGGTCTTTTCCAACCTAAAAGATTCCGTCATTTGCCCACTGGTATTTGAACTTCTTTTTTCATTTGTCCTAACAGCGATCTTAAATTTGGAGGTCTCCACTGCTATTTTGTCACACCTTGTCCTTGATTCACACTGCAGTTCTTCTCACATGACAAAAGCAACTACTTGTTTGATTTTCTTCAGAGCCGCATTTAAAATCTGATTGCAGATGTTTGATGTGTCCCTAATGCCGTATCTCTTAAACCGTAGATGCAAAGGAATGAACTGGCACGACATATGCAAGAGTTCACTCAGGTTCACATGAGAATGATGGCTCAGAGTTTTCAGAACATTAGTGTCACTGCTGCAAATCCTGTACCCTTCATCAATGGCCTACCCTTTGAGCCTGCCCTCTTCTCACACGTGTCACATGCTGCATATGACTGCAATCCAGAAGTTGAAAACTTCAAGGAAACTATTCAGCAGTTGGAAGGTCGTCTGGTAAGACAAGATCACCAAATCAGGGAACTCATTGCTAAAATGGAGACTCAGAACACTCACATGGCAGAACTGAAACGTACTATCCGAAACTTGGAGGGGAAGATTACTGAAATGGAGGCACAGCAATGTAATGGTATTTATATCTGGAAGATTGAGAACTTCAGTGGGCTGCAGAAAGCCCAGGAAGAAGAGAGACCTGTAGTGATGCACAGTCCTGGCTTCTATACAGGGAAGCCTGGCTACAAGCTGTGCTTGCGCCTGCATATCCAGTTACCAAATGCTCAGCGCTGCGCTAATTTTATCTCTCTGTTTGTCCACACCATGCAAGGGGAATATGACAGCCACCTGCCCTGGCCTTTCCAAGGCACCATACGACTTTCTATTTTGGATCAATCAGAAGGGCCAGAAAGGCAGAACCATGAAGAGGTGATGGAAGCCAAGCCAGAGCTATTGGCCTTCCAGAGGCCGACAATTCACCGTAATCCAAAAGGTTTTGGTTACGTGACTTTCATGCACCTGCAGAACTTGAAACAGAGAACCTTCATCAAGGATGACACGCTCCTGGTGCGCTGCGAGGTTCTAACGCGCCTGGACTTGAACAGTGTCCGCAGAGAAGGGTTCCAGGCCCGCAGTACTGATGGAGCCATGTAGCCTGTAAGTCTTAACCAGGGGAATGGAGCCTTACTCGTGTTCTTCCACACAGATTACAAAAGTGCTTCATTGTCCGCAAAGGCTGTGTTTGTAAAAGATAATAGCTGCCAGCATAGTTGATCTTCACCTGAATGGAACTTTGCTGTTGCTAGTATATTTTTTTCTGTATGAGGTCATATGTTTAAATATTTGGTAAGGTTCTCTCTTAAAATAATAAGCTACTTCTGTAGCAAGCTAACTAAATGAAGTGTTAATCAAAACTTAACTGCCTACAGGAAAATTCTATTGCAGAACCCGTGCATCTCAGTTTGGTAAAACTTCAGTCACACCAAATAGACCTGTAAGTCTTCACCTTAGTGCCTTGGAATAGATGCTGTTGCAAGGAAGTAGCAAAATTAATAAAGATGAGGGATTTTTCATTTGTTTTTTCACAGAGCTTGGGAAAGTTGAGAGAATTTCTATATTGACTTCTCTAGAATTCTGCATTGGCTATGTGTCTCTTGAAGTTTGAAGTTAGGGTTAAGACTGTTCATGTCACCAAGGGTTCAGGTATGCTTTGACCCTTTCCTCCTTCAGGCAGTTGCATGTTGATGTAGAGCTGATGTAGAGTTGATGCTGGTATTTCCAAGAGACATGAGGTAGTGTTGTAGAGAAGGCTAAATGACTATGAGCTGCATTCACTAAAGAAATATTTGTAATGTGGTCTGAAAGTGCCTGTCTAATTTTCTTTGTTTTGATAAATCCTTCTGTAAGTGTGTGCTCTAGGCTCAGAATGTCAACCACAATCATCAAGAGATTGTTTAACATTTGAATGAAATCTCTTTGTGCTGGTGGGGTCTCCCAGTGCTGGACATGTTTCAGGTTGTGTGGACACATGAGCAAAGGGATGCACCAGAGAGAGTGATGCAGAATTTGTTTTATTGTTGTTGAAACCTGAATTTATACCAAAGCCAAGCTTGTGACCTGCATCTGTTGAAGTGTTCTCTTGGATTTGTGGGTGATGTATGACCCATGTCATCCCCTATGAATTCTCTGTGGGCTGCTGGCCATATCAGCATCCAACTGCTGTGGGTATTTCCTGTCCCTTTAGACAATAGGAGCTGGGCCAACTCCGCAATTTGGACGATAAAAAAAGCCTGTTAATTCAGCAGTGTGAGGAAAAAGTGTAATCCTGTTTGCTTTTAAGAAGAAAATCTGGCTTCCATAGTTACTCATTTATCAAACACTAGATTCACTGTGTCAAGGATTCATGAGGTTCCTAATGCTATGTGTATTGTTGTTTTCTGTACTGACTGATTATATGCCATGTAAATGCTAGTTTTGACCAGTCAAAGCTGAATAGTTCAAGTTCACTGGTGCTAAAAATTTTGATTTATCATGGTGCTGATGGAGTTCTGAATCCTGTTTTTAAATGGAGGGAAGAAAAACGTTTTGTTCACCCCACAATCTAAGTATACCTTGCCATACTGAAGGAAGAACTAAGCAAACCATGAGCTTATATGTATTACTTTACCAAGCTAGTGAAACAACCTGAAGGTGTGAGACACTGCAGCTTAAGAGATACTGAAGAGTGTTCCAACGACGGCCTCATCAAAGCAATACTAGTGGGGAAAGGGCACATTGCTTAATATAGACAAGACTAAAGAAAGACTGCTATACTTCAGTGGTTCGGGAGGATACTCTGCCTGCCTGCGTGAGAGGTAAAAGTTCCAAGACCCAACCTACCACTTTGTTCATCATATCCAGATGAGTAAAATTTCTTCTGCAAGAAGAACCTGTGAGATGGAAGAGGGATTGTGGTCAATGGAGTATTGTCACTAGTGAAACATGAACTTCCTGGCTAATGGTAAATGCAGTTAGTTGCTGATGACTTTAGTGTATTCTCTGTCATTAGGGGACAGGTGAGCATATATTACTCAAATAGGGATAGATCTCAGCTTTAAAACCAAAGTAGATTTTAAAATGAATAGCTTCATCCTATCAGCTGCGTTGTTCTGGAGTGTCTCCAGTTGGAGCACTCCCAGCACTCAGCCGTTCTTACCCAAGAGCTGTCGATGTCCATGGCAGTGCAGAGTCACTCTACACAGAAGGCACTGTTACACAAGTTCTCCATTTTCAGGCTGTGTTACCTATCCATGTCTTTTTCAGGATGCTCAAAAACTGCCATTCTCTTTTGTTCCCCTTCTTGTTTTTTGGGGGCAGGAGGGGAAGCAGTCGAAAGAAATACTTGTCATTTGAGAGCTTCTTCCTGCTCCAGGTCCTTTCTCAACCCTAGCAGTAAGAAAAATGTCCTTATTCTCTGATCAAATAATTTATACCCAAGACCCACTGAATTCAGTAACACTTTCTTTGCTTTTGAGAATTTGCATTCTGAATGGAATTTTTGCTTTGAACCTTACCTGCTAGATCTGATGTATTTCTGTATGTGAGGAGGAGAGACTCCCTTTGGTGGCAGGGTTTAAAGGATTCAGGTTAAAATTGTACCATAGCACAAGCCAATAGGGAATAGAAGGCTACTGCATGTATGATGCTGTATTGCCATAGTAATATGGATGCTTATTCACTGCTGCTGTTCTACTGGTTTTGTATTTTTATACTACGAACTAGAATGCTGAGTGATGTCAAATTACTGTAGTGTCAGAGTATTACATGAGAGACTGTCAGCTAATTTATTAAGTATCAGTTAAATCTTACTGTCATGAAAGGATTATAAATGTTAACAAAATATTCATTCATGTACTTGTTCCATTTTCCTCTTCCCCTTTCTCCAAACCTCTTCTTTTGAGAACTTGTTTTACCATGGTGGATTGAGGTATAATTGCTAGAACTGCTTATATGGAAGGAGAAGGGTCTGCAGCATTGAGAGTTGTGTCTAAAACAAATAAAAAGAAATATGAGGATTTAACCCATGTCCCATACAACTTGTTCAGCAATGGGGTTTAGTTCTGTAACTTAACGCTTTTCTGCACTGCTAGATCTCAAGGTGGCTTATAAAGTGGCTTCGCTTCTTTTATCTTTCAAATTTCTGTTAACGTGTTTTAAGTCACCAACTCTTAGTATGTGTATTTGCAAAGCTGCTATGGCACAAATTTTCCAATTATAATATATTATGAACGTGTTATCTCTTTGCCTCTGAATGTCTTTCCCTGCAGGGCAGGGAAAATTATTTTGCTAAAAATGTTGGTATGTAATGTATATGTGGGAGCTCAGATAATGTGAGATGTATAGAGTTGTTTGTTAAGCGGTCTCATGATAGGTCTGGTCATGTTTGCTGTCAAGGGATTAAATTTGCTAATGAAATGAAATCAGGATGACCTGATTCCTATTCTATTCGACACCTTTCTATTCTTATTTAGAGATGGCAGCAGACCAAATACATTGTTGATGGATGCAAAAGATTATTCTGTGTCAATGTTAAAGGTTTGTATTGGTTTGCATTTGAACAAAGTTAAAGTACTCCTGTTCCCTTGGATGTATTGATTGATAGTTTAATATATTTTGTAATTATTGCACAGCTATATTTCTGACAGAACTTAAAAAAATAAACTAATTAAACTGTACACTGCATGTTGCATCTTTATTCATAAGGAGGGCTATTCAAAAATATTAACTGATACAGGACTGCTGGGGTAGTTTCTCTGTTTTGTGGGTTTCAGAGGTGGCTGGTATCATAGAGCACCAAAAAGGCAAGAATGTATTTCAACATAAAAAACCTTCTGGCATTTGTAAAGGGTATTGATAGTTTTATTCATTACTAGAGGATACGGCTCATGTAATAGATAATAAACTAAGGGTTCTCATAATCATCCTGTAATTTAAGATTTAACTGTCAAAAAAGCTGCACACTGTCACCTCTCTGGCCACATCTGCTTGCTTGTTTTATTTGTCACAAAAGCAACTATGGGCTGAAGCTTTGTTGCAGGATACTCAGATCAGAAACCAGAGGGAGTTCCTCTGTCAGTAAGAGAAGTGCGGGCTTTATTGCAATCTCTGATTTATCTCAGCCTGGATCTGTTTTTTAATAGCATCTGCAGGAAGAGATATTCAAAACCTTAAGGTTCTTCTGAGTAAATTTAGTGGTATTGCAGTAATGTACAGTTAATATCAAGTTAATTATGACTTTGTCTTTCATCCAGGTTGGATCCTAATAGCTTCCGTAAGTAATGGATAGGAAGGCCTGCTCAGACATTAGTTATGTGTTGTGCTACTCCATTTTTAATGGTCCATATTTTAAGTGCACTAAAATCTTCTTTTGATGAGATGGAGTAATAATGACCTTTTTTTTAAAGCAGGAAAAAAAAGCAGGAAAAGCCAGCATTTGCAGCTGCTCCAGGAATGGAAAGCCCACGTGCAGAAGAGCAGCAATATAGGAGCGTGTTCACACCCATATAAATACAAATGTACATGTACCTGTACATTTCTGAAAAAAATGGCTAAACTAGATCTGGACCAGGATATTCTGACTGAATACTTTCCTGGACAAGTCCCAGTTCATTGCAGTGACTTCACAAGAAGAGTAAGTTTGTTGTAGCTAATATCCTTCACTAGTGGCAAACCGGGTGCTTTGCTGCCTTCCTCATCCCCAAAAAGCACGAGCCCACCACTCTAGCTGTTCATTTGGAAAGAGAAACTCCCTGTGCCTCTCCTTTCTGCAGTGTGCTGGGGAACACACAGTGCTAGACTTCAGCTCTTCTCTTCTGTCTCTCATTTAGGAGCTGTGACTATTTAACCTCTTCCAAGACAGCATTGACAGAAGTCAATAAAACTTCCTGAATTAGCCCCAAAAGGGTTGAGTGTGGTATTGGCATATGCAGCAAATACAAGGCAATACAAGGGAGGTAAATGGACCAAAAATGGTGAGGAGGCAACCTAGGCCTGTCTGGATGAAATGAGTAAGAGTGCTGATGAATTCTGCCTGTTACTCATCTTGGATTAAAAAAACCCCCAAAACCAAAAAACCTCATAGCACTCAAATAGGAAATTTTTATGCTAGCACAAAAAATTACCAAAGGAAACACTTCACTGGCACCAGTCTCACCCTCATCATTTGCCACCACTGAGCCTTTGTCCACTCCATCTGGAAGGGGGAGCTTGACCACACTGGACTGAGCTGACCCTTGTGCCATCGCCACCCTTACAGGACCTGACAGTTTTAGTGATCTTGAAGTACCAAATGTCAGGAGGTGTGGCCTTCAAGTCTTTTTCCTTTACTGGTTTTAAGCTTTTTACAATTAAATTTAACCTTTGATAAATATATATGTCTCTAAACACATAGGCAGATATGTGCTTAAGTTATTTTCAGCTATTTTAAGCTTTTAATATTTTAATATTTTAAGGGCTCAGAATGGGTGAAGAGTTCATAGTAGTTCTGCAGTCCTTTCCAGTTTGCAACAGCAATAAAAAAAGCCAACCCCCAGCCAGGCCTGTCCTTGTTCCTCCACTCCTCTCTTTTTTTCATTTCCTCTTGTCTGCACGGAAGCATAAAGATTCTGTAGTAGTGGTTATGTCTTAAATCCCTCCTCACTCATGTTTATCCCAAGTGGAACTATTGTCACTACTTCTCAACCCCTCTAAATGACAGCAATTTTCTGTTTCAAAAAAAAAAAAAGTTAAAAAGAATTTACCTTGCTATTGCATGCTGAATGCAGAGCAGACAAAGACTGAGCTAGGGCCTGGTGAAGATAATCTTTCTGCTCAAATGCTGGGGCCCTGCTTCCCTGCCTGGTCTTCTGGTGATCATGTTCTTTGAACCTGCTTGTGCCACTGAAACAACCACTTGCGTTTCACGGTTCTGAAAGGCTCATTTTGGCTGGGGGTTTTCCTCTCCAATGGAATAGGAAAATTCATGAAACTGTGTGTGAGGAGGAGATTGTGCAACAGGAAAAAATTTCCTTAAGTAGCTGCAGTCCCAGCCTCAGCCAGTGAGCCTTCTTTTCCTTTTGGTTTGTGCTCTGACTGATCTCTGAGGCCATGCAGCCCCTGAGAGTTCCAGAGTTTAGTGATTCCACGCTGCTCCTTTCTTCCAGACAGCTCTTGGTTGCCTCCTGGAGCTGGCTGCTCTGCCACACTGCTGGGGATGGTTACTGCAGCCTGTCAATGAAGCAATGAATTTCCACTGATGAAGCAGGGGAAAAGCCCTGGTCTACCCCTGGCCCCAAAGATCCCAGCTGGGAGTTTCTCCCTGAGGTACCGGCAGGGTTGACTGACAGGGGCTGGCCTGGGGCAGAACAGATGTATACGCCGTGTTTTCTGGTGGCTTTTGTCCAGGACTTAGCACACTCAAAACTGAAGGGAACAAGGCATAAACAGAGCAGTGTTTAATAGCTGGGTACTGACAATCTTGAAAAAAAACCTCCATTCTCTCTGCTGATTAGAAGCCCGAGTGATAGCTTGTTAAAAGCCCTGTGATAAACTGTCCAAAAATGTGACGTTTCAGCTTCTTAGCCCTTCCAAGACAGAACGTGATTTCCATGAAACTCAATTGATAATTGACACACTGGAGAAAAACAAAAGGCAACAACACAAACCTTTCCTCGTCTCACCTGGTGTGCAGAGTCCTGGCTCCTGCTACAGACCAGCATTAGTAACTTGCTGGTTTTCCCTTCTGTCTTCAGCAGCAGCCACTCCTCTCGCTGCATGCTCGCACAGTAGGTGTCAGGTGAAGGTGTGAAGTCCAGGAGCTTGGCCTGTTAAATCCTACAGCAGTATGCTTGAGTTAGCATTTGTATTTCTGTTCCGGTGTTCCTGCATGCGTGGACTTGTCTCTCTCCAAGATTTAACTTTGTTTCTGTTGCTGCCTTTAGTAAAGGAAAAGATTCAGCCAAGGTATGACCTTGGCCTTTGCTAACAGGGTGTTAAAGAGCGAAGGTGCTGCCAGGGAAAAGTGACACATACAAGTGTTCCTAGTTTCAGTATCACACCCAGGTATGATAAACTTCACAGTGTGGAGTTGAGACTTGCCTAAGCAAGTGCCTCCAGTGTGATTCACCTCCTAGAAACAACTCCCTGAGCTTGAGTTTCTTCATGCGAAAGCCCTTTATACCCGCATGGGCCTGTACTCATCCTTCTAGATAAAATGCAGGGACTGAATATTTTAAATTCATCTCAGTGCTCTGTACTGTGCGTGCTTTTGGATCCTCTGTGAATGGAAGGGATTTAAACTTTATATGGGTAGAAACATAATGATCCTGAAAGGGAAGTCAGTGCTGTCGGGAAAAGGAAGGTCAGACCACCAAACACCCAGGACAGCGATGGATTTCTTGCTTCCTTGTTCACTGCTTTCAGACAGCCATGGAAACCGAGGTGTGAATGCAAAGGAGCCATATTTTAACTTTTGCCTGTTTCTGATTCCTATGTATTCTCAGTCCAGTTGTAATAGTCTCAGATAAGTAATTATAAAGATACCAAACAACACAAAAATAGAAAAGTATATTATATACCTAAAAACACGTTTTAAATTATTAAATGTAGTATAATACTGGTGTACTGTATTAAATATATACAAATGTAATGAATACTACAAATAGATCATGTGTAATACACTATGTATCTCTGTAAAGATGAGAAAAATAAACTCTAATGAAAATAGCCCCAGTCCAGTCCCACTGACCCCAGGTTTTTGAGCCAGAACATTGCATCCAACACCATGACACCTCCTTACCAAAACCAGACAGGGTAAAAGTGTGGGTAAGCCCATGGAATTGTACTTCCTCATAGTTCCTTTGAGCTGCATCTGTAATCCTGTGTTCAATTTTGGACCCCTCACTGCAAGAAACACTTTCAGGGCTTGGCCCATGGGTTCTGCTCTCCTCGTCCTCCTCCCAAACCCACAATTTCTGCAGTAACACCCGGTACAGCCCAAGCCAGAGGCCCCCCAGCACCCCAGTGCACCCAGGGTACGGAGGTGAGGCGTGCCACTGTCACAGGCACAGCCAGGGGAAGGGAGGGCAGGCTTGCAGGGTAAGAGACAGGGACAAGTCTGCTTTCCTCTAAGACTCTCAAAAGCCCATTGGAGGCTCCCCCAATAATGGCAACCCCCAACAAGCAATGTAGGAACAAAACATCTGCAAAGCAAATAGTCGCTCCCTCAGAGGCCTAATTCTGCTCCGCTGGTCTCTCCACAGCCCCTACAAACAGCAGTGTCTGCTGCTGGACGGATTCTCACTATTTCTTACAGAGCTGAGTCTCTGTAAGCACTGCCAAGCCAGAGGAGGGGTGGGGAGAGGCTGCTGCTGCTGCCCTCTGAAGGCATCACCTGCTCTGCGAGTCAATCAGCTAACCACAACAATTAGTCAGGAAAAAAAGAAAAAAGATGAGAGAGGTCCAGATCTTGAACAATTTCTGCTCCACACTGTAAACCCCAGGCAAAGGAGGACAGCTATGCTGATGCAGACAAACAGTGGATTAGATTAAGCATTGGGTAAAGCCAAAGAAATAAGCTTTTGAAAATGTGCTTTTCTGTTTGTTTGCCTGACAAGCATGGGTGTCTTGTTCACACCAGCTCACACATTTCAATAAGGTAGGAGGAGGCTCGTGGCAAATGCTCTCAGGTCTCATTTACTGCAGCATTTACTTTGATTTCAAAGAGCAGGACTTTTTTAAAGACTGTGGAACACTCTTTGACAGGGGAATGACTAGATGGTGGCAACTACTTCTCCTTGAAGGTGTTAAGGAAACTTCCGTGTCTGACCATCCAGGAGCCACTCTGGCAGTGCCACTCCAACCACCCCAGACTTTCCCTGCTGGGACCGAAGCCCCTTCACAGCAGGTGGTTCCAGTGACCCCACAGGTGCCCCTCTTGGCTCACTGCACACCCCACACTCACAGTCAGACAGGGTTTCCTTACCAGCTCAGTCCTGGCTATGCCACAGCTCAGGAGGTGGGAGTGTGACTGCCAGAGCAGCTCCTGGATGGTCAGACAGGAAGGGTTCCTTAACACAGTGCTGCTGAGGATGAGCCACTGAATTTAACCAGGACTATGGGCAGCATGTCTCCAGTTTGCCGCAGGGCTTTCAGGGAAGAGAGATGTCTAACATTTTACTGATGACATTCAGTGACAGGCTGAATGGAGGAGCTCACAGGAGCTCTATCTGCACTACCAAATGCAGTCATACTCAGCTCGTAATCGCCATCCACCACTGTCTTCTGAAAAAACAACAGGATGGGCAAAAATCTCAAGAAATCTGCACTCACACTCACTCAAACTTGTAATGGACATTGGTTCTGAATCTCTGAGATTCAAAGTCCCAAAATGCACATCAGAACTCCTCTCCTATTCCCACAAAAAAAAAAAAAAAAAAAATTATTCGAGCTGGGTGTTTTTTGTAGATGTAGGGCATTTACCACTTACAAGGCACTTTTCATAAATACTGTCAGTTCCCTCCTGCAGAACAGCCTCTCCCACCCTCTCGTCTCTTCTGTCCAACCACACAGCAAACACACAATCCATCAGCCCAAGACGTGCCTGAAGAAAGACGGGTTTAGCACTTGTCATAGCGAAGCAATGAAAAAGATATATAGGGGACAAGGGTGAACAAGTTTCTACTCCAAGAACCATTGATATGTTAGTCAATAAGCATTTAGTGTGAAGAGGACTAAAAACCCACAGTGGAAAAGAGGGCTGGCTTACCAGTGATGGGTATAAATCATTCTCAGAGGCCTGCAGGGCAGGTGATTTATGGAACAGAGTCTGTGGTTTCTTACTGACATTTAATATAAATAAATTCTGTCACTTTCTAGGTAGTCCTGTTGCAGTAGTGACTTGAACCCTAAGTGCCTTGTAACTGGTCTGTCTGCTCTTTGAGAAACCCAAGCTATTCAGACAGAACTCACTCTTTCAGGTTTCAAAAAAAAAAATTAAATAAATTCAGTTATTTTAGCAACCAGAGAAAACTCCTGTGTGTGAGCCAATGCAGCTGTCTTCATAAATTTCAAGGTCAGAAAGAATGATTCTCTGACTCGAATCTATTTTCCAATGCAACAGAGGTTGTTACTGCACAGCCTATAATAATTATTCCACAAGAATTGTGAACTCCTTGGCATAAGTGGGAATTAGCTTTGAAGCCAAACGAGAGACACTTCAAACAGCAACTCCCTGAATATTCCTGCAATTCACAGCTACTGAAAATCTGCTCCGTGCTATGCCAGGAGTTTAGGGTAGGTGGGACCCTTCAAGCCACTGTCTTTCTGTTTAAAGAGTTTACTTTCCTTTTGTTCATCGCAGTCTGGTGATCAAACTACAATTAAGCCTCTACCTTCTGTTACACCAGTTATTCAGGGGAAGATAATTCTAGTCAGCTATTTCCTTTACCTTCACATATCTCTTCTTCACTGCCCTCTCCCATACAGGTGAGCCTCCTAGACACGAACCCATATTTGTGGCCCCCAGAGTGTTGGCCATGCATAGCAAGCAGCTGTTGATAAATAATGGCAATTTTCAGTTCACTTACTTATGCACTGGAGTTGTCACTTCTTTTCATCACTTGGTTTGGAGAAATGCATCCAAACTACTCAAACATCTGAGCTGCCTCTCCTTGTGCACTTAGGACAGCTTTCACAAGACCTGGAGAAGTGCTTGGGACAGGATTAGCCCCCTGGAAGGGATGAACTTACACAAAGGAAAGATGTAAAACAGCAATTATACAGCACTTGCTCTCCCAGGTGGAAATAACAGTTGGATATAACTAACAAGGGTACCTTCAGATGCAAGTAATGAACAAAGGGCAGCCAATTCTCAGGTGGCAAGTGGCAGCTGTTTTGCACCATGCAATTTTGAGCACCATATTGATAAGCTGTACCTTTGCTGCTAAGTTGCTTTGAAAGCTGCTACCTCTGTTTTACAGCTTTTGTTTCTGTAGCTGAGTGCTTGGTGCCCTTAACTTGGAGTTGTTGGGATAGCAAGGGGAAGATAAAGCCCTCTCCAAGTGTGTGGACAAGCAAGAATATCCCATTTAACCTACTGCTGTCCTGCCAGATCCACCTTCTAGATTTGAAATATGAATAGGATGACTTATTACCTTCCCTTTGCTCACGGAAATACCAAACACCCCGCTTTTTCACACTTTTGAGTAACAGGAAAATTTGCCATGACTTTCTTTCAGAGAATGTTGACTGTGGGCTGAATTTCCAGCTCGCATACCCCTAGGAAACTCCCTGGGCACTGCTGGGAATCCCTGCCAGAGCGGGTCTTGTTTTCTCCAATACTTTCCTGAGTGGGAAGTGGTGCTGGCTCTGTGCAGACCTGTCCCAAGTGGGGAAGGGGCAGCCAGGGAACACAGCCAGCCTGGCCTCTTTCAGGAACTCAGACACCCATCTGGTGGCTTTGTCTAATGCACACCTTTCCTTCCGGACGAGGAAGGTGCACTCTGCCAGGCCCAGGAGTCCTGCTGCTGGCATGGGGAAGGAGCCAGGATGGGAAGGAACAGGGAACCCAGTTAGGGAAGTCTGCTACTCTGAGTCTACAGCAGAATTAAGGAGTTCACATAAGTAAGCACACCATAAATACCACAATTTGACTAGACCTGCAGTTTCTCCTCTCTGGGACACACAGGCTGCCTCTAAGAGCCAAGTATTTTCCATCTGCTGACTCAGTGGCAAGTGCCAAAAGGCCATTCCTTCCAGGTGAACCCATTGCCATTTGGACCCATAAAAAAAGGGCAATCCAAATCCTGCAGTGTTCACCCTGCTGCCATCAGTGCCAGCAGCAAGATCTACTGCAAATCTTCTGACTGAAAAACAAATAAAATAAACCAAGCTGCTGCCCACCAGTCTAGGGCCAGAAGCAGCTCTGCTTTCTGGCAATAAAAATGTGCTTGGCTATGGGGAATATCAGGGAAAAGGCCAGTGGTACTAATAATAGCTTTCTGCTGAAGCCCCCTCAATAAGTTTATGACAGAATTGCATGGACACAGAATAAATTGCTTACCTAAAGAAGGGTACAAAGAGAAGACAGATTCAGTGTGATGAGAAGTGACTCAGTCTAGGGCATTATCAAAGTAAAAGGTTAAGAGACTTTACAAGGTGGTGAGAGAATTTCCTTCTTCCCATTCTGACAGCATTTCCAGGAGGTTTTCTCAAGTTGGTGACCGTGAGGGTAGAAAAGAACCACCCTGTGGCCCTGTCACAGGTGTGTGACAAGGTGAGCAACACAGTGCAACCCCAAACCAGACCCCTGTATCCAAAATGCAGTCATTTCTCATGCTGCAGCTCTGGCACAGGGACAGTCTCTGTCTTTCTCTTCCTCGGCGGAGAGCAGCCATCCCGCACTGCCCCTCAGAGCTGCTCCCAGGGCCCTTCCAGGCCAGCCTCACACCATGGCACAGCTTTCCAGCCACCTTCAAGCTCACCCAGCCTGTAAAAGAAATGCACTTGCAGAGGCTTGTGCAATCTCACGTGGCTGTAAGTGTGGTGGTCACGACCATACACTCGCTGTGGTTTACAGAACAAGTTGTGTTTACTTCGCTTTACCAAGTAAAGCCACCAGCTTTAATTCTCCTTAAAAACAAAACAATGGGGGAAGTGCACGATTCAGAGGGCTTGGTGCAAATTTTTGCAAAGTAACAGATACAAAACAAAAATAATTAAAATCATACACATGTGTAAAACAAAAGAAATTCAAGTTAAAACCAGGACTAACTCCTATTAGCCCTAGAGATGATCCAAGAATATGTCAGGAAATAAATAAATCATTCTAGTTTTCACCATAAAAGAGGGTGCTGCTCACTAATCAAAACGGTTTGGGTATTTACAGATGGCAAATAGGTTACAGAAGGAACAGAAAGAAGAAAAGCATTTATGAGAGTGAACTGAAATGCTGCAGGGTGACCACCTCCCCGCACACCTCAGTGTGACTAAGAGACGGCTTTAAATCACAGCAAGGGGCCAAAGAAATTAACTGTGAGCAGGACACCATCATCTGCCCCACGCTGGAGGGACTGTGCCAAGGTGAGACCAGCATGGCTTGGCTGCCACCCCAGGGATTCTGCAGCTCCACCACAGTCCATGGCTGCCCTGGGGCGGACAACACTTAGTTGGCCTGGTCAGTCCAATTTGAGAACAGGAGAGCAATTTATCCCATAACCTATCTGAAGGGAACGCTGCTTAAAGGCACATCTCCCTGGCCTCTGCTGGACTGTGGGTGCTCTGAGGAGGAGGAGGCAGCCAGCACAACTGGATCTCTGTTCCTCCACATGCAAAGCACAGCTAAACACCTGGCCTTTCCCAAAAGGCCAAGAGCTCAGGTGACAGCAGGGAAAAGGAGGCCCTTACAAGTATCTCTTTCACCATTCGCAAACCACAGTAGACAAAGCAACACTCTCATTTATCAAGGCAGCGTGGCTTGTGGTATTTCTGATGCATTGTTGCCAAGTAATAATCTGCTTTCCTTTTGCTGCACGTGCTACTAAGGCCAAATCCTGGCAGGCCGGAGCAGTACTTCCAGTACCACCAGTGGAGCAGAAGATGTTTAATGCCCAGCAGAAGCAGGGCAAATTCTGCAGTTGATGTCACAGCATGCAAAAAAGCATCCTGAAGGCTCATCCTAACCTTCTGTTTCCTTGACAAGACATATTTATTTAGTCAGTACCCCTAGGAGTAGATTCAAGTGGTAGTTGTCCATATTTTTAATGGGATTTGACATTTAAGGCAGCATTTCAGTTCACCTCTAAGCCTATAATTACACTTGCAAATCTGCTTAGCAAGACATCAGCAGAGTATCCCAGGGGACAGCTCAAACAGATTGGATCTGTTCCCACAGAAGCAGCATTGGAGTACCAAGTGATGCTACAAAGCAGACACTGCGTGCTGCAGTGCCTGACACAGACACCTGCAAACTGGACCCACTCCTAATCTTCACAATAAAAACCAAAGACTGCGAAGAGCCCTCACTTTATCTTAAAAGCAATACTGCACTGAGTCAGATACCACTGGAGGTCAGGAGCACTTCATGAATACACTGAGACAGGACTCCTGTCCACACCCCGCAGATTATCTTCAGTCTCACAAAATCTGCAAGTGCTAAAAGTACCAGGGTAGACCCAGGATGAAACCTCGATCATCACCTCCTGGTCTGGAGTCACAATGGCCCAGTCCTGAGAAGCACCTTTAGAAGCATCTCCCACACAAGTGCAGCATCTCCTTCCCGTTTGATTTTCTCTTTCATTGTAGCCCTATCACCGCTGAAATTTTGAGAGCAAAGTGATGCCAAATGCCAGGATGCTCAGTATTATATTTTGCACCCAATTTACACATCCCAGCCATCCTTTGCACCCAGTTTATATCAGAACCCCCAAGATACGACTAGAACCAAATAAAGTACATATGATGTACTCAGCTCAGACTCCACATATACACAGTTCTCTTCAGGTCTGGGAAAAAAGTAAGTCTGAATTATTCTGATTTGGACTTTTCATCCATGCCCATGGGAAGCAAAGTGAAGGATCTCCTTCTCTCACAAGCCACCTCAGCAGATCTTTCTGCAGGATGCAAATGGTTTCATCCCTGAGTTCAACTTTAAAAGAGAAATGCAGTGCTCAGCATTTACCACGCTAGCACCAGAAGCAAAGAGAACATTGAGCACAAAGGTCTCCACTCAAGGGACAAAGAGCAAAGAAAAAGTACAACTGGAGAAGATGGAGAAAAGCAGAAAGAACTCAATTTGTATCATACCAAAGAAAAAGAAGGAAACCTGATGCTAGAAGGTCTATACTAGTAGAAGGAGGAAGCTTACAGAAGGCAGACTGTGCTGGTCAACAGCAAAACCTTTGCAGCCCTCAGTGGTAATTTGGGAGCAGCCTGAGACCTCCATCAACAATGATCCCAGAATGGTAAAAGAACATATCTAGAGAGCATTCTCACCTATAAGAACCCTCAAAGCTGTTTCAATGACATGAGCAAAATTCATATTTTTCTCTTTTTTCCCCAGCAGGGATGACACACCACTTTGTCCAGCTTATTGCATACAGTTCTCCACTCCTCAGCCACACTCCTAGCTGACAGAGGTGCAGTTCAGCTCGGCAGGGTCCTGCCTGCTGGCTGCTGCCACGACTCCCTCCGGGCCGTCGGCAATGCTGGGCTCGCTGGAGCACTGCCTGTGGCTGAAGCAGCTGGGCTGCAGCAGGAGGCATTTGTCAGAAGTGTCCGATTCCTCGATGACCATTCCCGTGTGCATCATGGAGGCCATGGCCAGGAGCTGGATGTCCGAGTGAGCGTTGGCAACAGTGTGGCGACGGATGCTTCCACATTTCTCCAGGTAAGCCTCGCCCTCCTGCTCTGTCAGGGGGGTCAGGGCCTTAGGACGGGATCTGGAGTACCGTCTCTCTGGAAGAGAAAAAGGAAGTGGGAATGGTCAACAGCACACAAATCAACAGCATACAAACAAAGCATTGCCCACACTGCTAGGCTGGCCTCAGGGAACTGAGAGAATCCAGTGTGCAGCTGCAGAGGATCCCACCTCATTACCACTGAAAAACAGTCAGGAGCTCACTTGTTCCTACTGCTAGGTGTTGGGAAAGGAGATCTGCCTCTGCCACAGCAAGGAGAGACCTCCCATCCTGCTGTAGGTGCTGCTGCCTGTGAGAGAAGTGAGCCAAAAAGTCACCAGTGCAGCCAAGGGACTCCCTTTAGCATCCTGGTGTTCTTCTCTTTTATCAAGGAGTGCAGACTGAGTAGGTACTCTCACATGCAGGTTCACTAAAATGAGTGACAGTAAAGCGGCACAAGTCTCCAAAAAAAAACATTCAGTGGGATTTGAATTGCGATCCCTTTCTCTGAAAAATTTCTCTCAGAAAGTGCCATTAGCTGTTGTCAGTGTGGAATTCCTGATGCTTACATTGTGCTGTCTCTCCATCTGCCTAGGAAAAGGCCATTCTGTTGGCATTATCCCACTGCTTTTTTTAAAGGTTGTGCCAGAAAAAGAACATTTCATCCACTTTGCAGCATGTGTGGTTTGGAGGCTGGACAGAGAAAACACCTAACAGTGCACAGGAACAGTCCACAACAGCCTGGGCAAACGGGGCACAAGGGAAAGGCAGTGCTTGTGCTGAAGGGGAAAGGCAGTGACACAGAATGGATGGGTGTGGGCTGTACGACCTGCTCAGCAAAAACATTAGGGGAAAAAATCCCTGGTCTGAAGCACAGACCCAAGGCACAGTCCCCAGCCCAGTATCATGAAGCACATTTCAATTCTGGCACTGAAAGCTTCAAGAGAGGCAGGGGTCAGAGTTTGTGCCTTGGCTGGCTGTAATCCCCCCCAGCAGCTTGGATCAGACCCCTGCCATGGTGGACACCTCCTGTGGCTCTATCCCCTGTGGCAGCAGCTGATAGAGCCATTCCCTGCCTGTCTGCTTCTCACAAACTGCTCTGAAGTGCAGGGTCTCATTTCATAAAGTCAGAAGCCTTTAAACCATATAAAAGGTTTCCAACCAAGACTGCAGAGCATAAGAGAGAGAGTAACAAAAGGCAAAGCAAAGTACTCGTCACTGAAGGTTAGGAGAGTTTTGGAAGCTTGTATCAGGAAGAAAAGCAGAAAACAAACTATATTGTTGCAGGGAAGTGAGCAGCCAACACTTCACCCTGCTACTGCCAGTAATACATCAATTCAAAACGGTTCATTTCGTGCTTAAGAGTATGAAAAAATCATTTTTGAGGCTGGTCACAGTAAATATACTCTTTAGGTTTTATCTACAGCTCAAGCCACAGCAAACTGTAGTGTTAAAGGACGTTGGGATCTGACTCTTCAGAAAATAAATTAGGTGAAATTAGGCTAAACTCTGAACATACATTTATTGCTCTACTTTTCCCCCTTTACTTCCTGGCCACAAAAGACAGTCTCTTAAGGGAGTTGTCACACATAGTTTAACTACAAATTTTATTTCTATTTTCGTACCTTACAACCAGGAATATGAACTGGGAGGAGTTTTTCTGCGATTTTTTTGCAAGCAACCTCAGATCAGCAGTGATGTGTGAATGTTTTATCTTCTCTCCTATCCCCAGTATAAACCCTGTTTCTAAGCCAGCTGATCCCTTTGGCATACTCCATCCTTACCATGCAGGTTATGGCTAATTTACACAGGCAAAGCAAGAAGGGTGCTAACAGGAGAGCAGGTGGGAATGCTGCCATCTACAATTCCCCTCTGTGAGCACCCCTTTCACACCCCTCTCACTTTAAATCAACTTAAGATACAGCAGCCTTGCAGGCTGAAGCCTTATGCGTACTCACAGCTGGGATCAGACACCTTCAGTCACATTTCTCAGCCCACATTTACCCCGAGGGCTCCAGTCCAGAGGGCAGTTTGGCCTCCAGAGCAGCTGAGTAGAATGCAAGCCCACCCAAAGCCCAACAGTGCACTTCCCAAAAGCTACTACGGGAAACCTACTGAGCTTCATCATCATTACAGGCTGCTCAGTGAGAGAAGAAACTAGTTCTGAGAAAGCAAAAAGGTGAATGAAAGAGGGAAAGAGGAAGAGAAAGAAGTCTGACTACAAGCGAAAGTTAAGGAGAAGAAGCCACCTCCACAGCAGCATGGTATTTGAAAATACCATGATTATTTGCAGAAAAGTGCTGTTTTGCAGTTCATGTCTTGTACTGCAAACCCAAGTTCCTTCTTTCCTCATGCTCAGCACAGGGTGGAGCAGAGGTAAAAGGCCACCTTGGAAATATACACAAATAAATGACAGCTAAAATCAAAGTAAATTCAATTCTTTTAGGGTATATAAACTTTACAAGGCCAGTTTGTGTAGGTTTTCTTCTTTTAAATGGCACAAATGCCATTCAGCTGGCAGAAATCCAGGATGGCTAGAAACTTCTGTACAGGTCAGGCAGCTACCTTTCAAATTATCCCAGCAGCATGCAGATGTCCATAAACAGCAAAGCAATCAAATTTGTCAAAGTCCAACTTTTACAGAGCACAAGACTGGCCTAGACTGAGATTCAGGATAAGATGTGCAAATCCACGCTGAACTGTGCAACCACGTTCACTTGCAGAGGAGATACCCGATTGCCCAGCAACCACAAGAACAAAAACCCTGAGCCACAGTTTTCCTAAAGCAATGCCATGAATTTGTTACAGGCACTGATTGTCGGAGTCCTGGTAAGTTCTACCACAAGACCATCTTTTCCCGTATGCTGCTAAAGCGTAGCACAAGACAAGTTGTGGGTCTCCAGCTTGCTACAATTTTGCATCAAAGCAAAGGCTAAAGCTTATAAAAACAGAGGGAGACTGGAGCTTTCTTCACCTGTTCTATTTAAATCTTCTTGACTATCAAATCAGTAACACTATGCCCATTAGCTAGCCAATCTCTTCTGGCTGGCCACATGTGTAAGCAGAGCTCCTGGGTCATGTGTAAAGAAGTTTCCCAGAATAAGCACCCTGTTCCTGAAGTGAGGTGCCCATTCTCTCATCTAGACATGTTTATCCATACTTTAAACACAGAATTTTAATTGGTTTGGTTTGTTTTTTTTTTAATAGAATCCTCAGACAGAAGGATTTCCTTCATGCAAAATCCCTGTCATCCCTCAGAATTAATATGGAACAGTTCTGCTGTTTGCAAAGGCTGCTTGATGCAGCAGCTGAAGCAGGCTAGCAAGCAGGGACAGAGAGCAGGCAGCAAAGGACCAGGCACAGTATCTCACTGTGCTGAAAGCAGTACACTAGGCACGGATGAGGGGTTTTAAAATCCAGTCCACATCCAGAGAGAAAGGAGACTTTGTGGGCGTGTGTGGGAGTGCATGTGTGTGCAGTGATGGGGCACTCACAGTTCACTAGGCCATGGAAAAGAAAAGCCTGTCACAAAAATCTATACTCGGAAACATTAATCAGGACCTTCTCAGCGGCATTTTAGCCTTTGTTTTCTGTCTCTCACGGAGTCATGCACTGTGTCCTTTTCCAGCACAAATGCCTTCCATTACCCAACCTGTGTACCCCACTAATAGCTTCAGTACAATGTGCATGTCTTACCAAGCAAGCAGGTGCTACCAGAGGAGCTGTGATCCTCACACAAACCTAAGAATGGTGATACCACCTGCTTGACCAGTTCTTCCAGCTGTAGGTAGCCCTCAGTGGGGCCAGTAGGCTCATGGACACTCTGAAAATCAAACACAAGAAGTCATCATTACCCTTAAAAGGTTTTTGAGTAAAGCCTGGGGTCTGTCAATTCTCTCTGCACTGGAATATCCCAGCTGTATCAGTAAAGCTTTTGGAGCTGATGGAGGTTTGGGTGCCTTTCAGGTCAGTCTCCTTGTTCAAGTCACAGTCACGCCCTATGGACATTGAGCAGACAGTTCTTTTTTCTAAGCAAGTGACGGGAAGGTACAAGGTGTGCTCAAGTGAGGATGTGCACAGTGTACCACAGCAGTGTAATCACACCAGGGCAGTTCTACCAAAACACATCTCTTTGTAGAAAAGCCTTAACACGCCTTGGGCAAAGCACTGCCCTTTTCCTAGGCAGGACTGCAGGCAAAGCATCCTCTGTGGTTCAGCTCACAGCTGTGAAGATGGCAGATAACACCAAACAATTCAACAGTAATTTCAGAACCCGTTCAGACTGAACTTCCTGCAAAGCCTCAATAAGCCTTTTTCCTCAAATGTGTTGCTTTGAGATCCTATTTGCTCTCAAGATTCTTGTATTAAAAAATATTTCAGGGAAATTAAGTATCACCTGCTGTTCCAATCTGGGTCACTGGAACATCAGAACAGTGAGAACTCATACAGAGCTACCAGCTTAGCCACTTTGCAACTTTGGTTGTGCCTCAGAAAGTTTCATTCTCAAAAGCCACCAGGCTGGGTGGTGGTGTTGGTACACTGGAGGGACTTTGGCAGGCTTGAGAGCTGGGCCTGTGCAAACCTCATGATGATCAACAAGGTCAAATGAAAGGTCCTGCATGTGGTTCAGAGGAAGGTTGGAGACGGGTCCAAGCAACCTGGTCTAGTGGAAGGTGTCCCCGCCCGTGGCAGGGAGCCTGGAACTAGATGATCTTTAGGATCCCTTCCAATCCAAACCATTTTATGAGTCTATCAACTCAAACATGTAATATCACATTTTTCAGGACTGTCAGGCTGGGCACTATAAAAAAACCCCAAAAACCAGCTGTATTTGGCATGCTTGGAAAGTATTCTGCCGAGATCTGGTTAAAGAAGATAGTTATCAGAGACACTCTAGATGTCTTGGGAGAGGTCTTTGAAAATGGCCTCTCATTTTGCCTGCTGCCAAAAGGCATTTCTCCTCTAATGGGCACTACTCAGCATCCCAGCCAGTCAAGGAGCTGGTGTCGAGCAGGCAGAAGCCACAGTTCATTCAAATTCCACGATCTGCTGTGATGGAGACTTGCCCTGTCCTTGCAAAGCTGAGAAATCAGGAGAACTAGGGCACAAAGAGGCACTCAGAGAAGCTAGAAGATGAAAATTTATGTTAAAAAAAAGAGTCCTGAGACTGTTCCTAGATGGGGAGGAGAGGTATCAAAAAAAACCCCAAAACCCGGCTCTTTGAAGGCAACATCTTTACCTGTTCCCAGGAAAGCTGAGGGCATCCACATTCAGCTCTGATTTTAACACTGACTGCTCCCAAATAAGCACCCATCACATCCCCTTCGTCACACCCTCTACCCTCCCCCCACTTTTCCCCCAGTGTTTGTATGAGTTCAGTGAGGTCAAGATCCCCAAGAGGGAGTCAGACAAAGAAGAGCAGAGGCTCCCCACCTGCAGAATTAACAGCATCTGGACAATGGAAGCTGGAAGCTTTCTCTGGACCAGGGGAAGGATTTCTTCCAACTTTACTTTTAGCAAGACCAAGTCTCTGAAGCCAAGAAGTGCAATCTGACGGATGGTCAACTCCTGACCCTAAAAAAACAAGGAAGGCAAAATCCAAGCGTAGCTAAAGGGATGTGTGAGCATCACACCAACACATGGGCACACAGACAGGAGGGTCTATTCTGCCCACTGCTGCTGTGGCAAAACACCCCCCAGGCATTCATGTTGAGGATTCATGATACTCTTCAGTTTCTTCCCTCTCAGTCTCACACAAATTCTGAAATGGGCATCGCCTCATCTGTGACACCACTAGGTTTGGAGTAAAGCCAGAAATGGGCCTGTAGTTCACCAAATGACTGTGCATGTATTCATAAAACCCACTTGCCATCCAATTTGTTCACCAAAGTAGCTTGTGCTTCTGGCACTTGGAGCTGAGAAACCAAAGAAGCTTTGGTAGGGAACAAAGTTATTACAGAGTATTTCTTAACTAAACCTACCTCTGACCTATATTGTACCCTCTTTTTGCTCAACGTCTGCACTTTGTCATATCAGCAAAGTCTAAAAATCTACAAGTTAGTCCATTACAAATTTTAGAATTCAGGCTGGAGCAAAGCTAGCAAGACTGCTTAAACCAAACATCATTTTAAAAAGCAACAGCTTTAATATCCTCTGCAAGGCATTCCATGTCCTCCCAGATACTATTTTACATCAACAACAGAAGTGAGCAGGCTTAACAGGTGATACAATATTTCTCAGCGTATTTAAACACAGTCTAACTCCAACTGCCTTTCTGATGTTACCACCTTTCCCTCTGCTATGTTTAATGTCTGCACGACTTTCTCTTGCCCCACTGCAACTCCATAGCAGAAATTTTCTCCCCAGCCCTGCCCAGCACTTTCCAGCCTGTAAAGTTTGCCTTGTTCCTCTCAGTATGTTAATCTCTGCCCCATGGTCTGCTTGGGAATCATTTTATGATCTCCATAATACACTCAACATAGCAAATATTTACCTGGAAGGAATTAACAGCAGTTAATCATTAATTTGTAACATGTTGCATGTCATAAATAACAGCATTATCAATATGTAAATACGAATTAAAATCAATAGTATGGAGAGCAGATTGGCCATAATAAAAGCAGTTTACCATTTTAAACCATCACTTTGTAGGAAAGAAAGGTGAAAGAAAGACCAGTACCTATCTTGGAACTGTATTTCAGCAGCTGCAAACTTTTTATTTATATCATGCAGTTTAGTCCCACTAACTTCATACCCCATTTCAAAATGCAAACATGCTTCTCTGCCAAGCAAAACAAGATTTGCTATTCTTTTTTCCACACCAATAGTCACATAACAGCTGCAACTATACGAAAGCCAGTGACCTGTTTACACAGTTCCCCTCTGTACAGCAATTTAACCAACTTGGCTGCTTAAAGGTCATATTTCTGCAACAGCTATGAGCCTTGGGGTTAAACTTAGCTGAGATAGGAGGTTAGTGTGAGTTATTACCTTTGGTAATATACGCTCACACATGTGGCTGACTTAGTTTCATTCTGAATGGGCAGTTGCTGGGATCACAGAAGAGCACAACTAAATAATCCTGCTTATATTTGCAGGGAAGGGTGGGGAACAAATTGACTTTCCTATCTCCCAGAGCAGCATACGAAGAACTGCAGCTTGATGGAAGACACTCACTGGACAAGCTCTCCTCACATGCCGTGACACATCATATAAATGGTTACACACAGTTCCCTATTTCTAGGAAAAGCCCAGTCTTGTTATTAGGACAGTGGCCTGGCATAAGAGCAATTTCTGTTTCTTGCTGTACCAGCAACTCTCTCTGTGGAAGCCTAGAGCAGTTTACTCTAAGTTAAATTCTTGGATGTATTTAGGCAGCTTGATCCATACATTTGCATAGTACTTTGGTGCCTACAAAGCTTTAAATATCTTGTCTGTTTACCTTTCAGTTCCTCATCCAGAAAGTGGCAATACTTCCCAAACTTTACAGCTGTGATGATACATTTTGAGTGACTCAGATATTGTGACAAGACAAATACAGCAAAACAGTTATGCTTTCAAAGAATCTCAACATCCCATAGTCACACTTTCACCACTATAACCAAATTACTCCCAAAAGCTGTACCCACAGTGCTGTAACTTCTGTCCCACTTCTCATCAGAGACATTTAATAGCAGGGGAGTCAATTTTTCTGCTAAGTGGCAGAATTATTAGCATCAGTGGGTATGACACAGTCATCTCAACTATTTCCACAGGACACAGGTAGCTGCAGTGCAGATAAACCCCTGCTCAAATAGGTCACTCCTTCACTGAGAGTTAGTTGCAAAAGGAGATAAAGGGAGGGTATTATAGTTGCACAGTTTTACCTGTCAAACACCTACCTTCAAGCATCTGCAGCAAGGAAAGAACAAAAATAAACACAGTAGAAAGGTTAGTGTCTGTCTTTTCCTAAAAGAGAAAGGACTTCTGCAAAGACAGCTTTAATAGGATTAGAGGAAAAGGGCAAGCTTTGAGCTTTACGTGCTGCCCTTCAAACAATACAAGGGAAAAATAATTTTAAAAGTCTCTGGAAATAATGTCTTCCAGAAGAGGCAAAAGTCAAGGGGAGGAGGTTAGCATTTCCAAGAACGTCATTCTCCACATGAGGTACATTTTTCTTTTCCTCTGATGGCAAAAAAGTTCAAAATAGGCTGAGGAGGTAATTAGACTGCTCATATGGAAACCCTGACTAAAACTACATTAAAAAATGATACAGCTCAACACTTCTGATGGGATACTCAGCTTTCAAAATACCCAGTGTAAAAATGTCTTACATAAAGTGTTCATTCATCCTCTACCCCATAGACTTACATGTCCCCTTATTAAAGCTTAAAAAAACCCAACTGAGGATTTCCCAAAGGCACAAATGGGATACAAGCCCTTCAAAAGTCATTAGGGTGAGTTAAACACATTTTCTCCTGATCTAGTCTTCAGATTTATACCTCTAAGACAAGTTGTCAGTGTTGTCATCTGCACTGACAGTCCCAGCTACTTATATACAAACAGCCCAGAGCTTCAGTCTAGACAAGGTATAGTCCAACAGCTTCAGTGTGCAAGCTTAGCTAAGCACAGAGAGCAGAAAATTGGGAATAAATTCAGCCCAAAACACCGTGCTTGTCCAGTAGATTTGAGCAGTCTTTCTTACAGTTAATAGTTGGATGAACTCTTACTTCCTCCCAGATTTAGTTTAAGGGCTTTGACATGTATTTAGCCACTGGCCAAACAGTGCTGCTGGCAGAGAAGTTTCCACTTGCCATTAGCAGGTATTGCAGTTTATTAGTTCACCTGACTGAACTGTAATTAAGATTACCTGGACTGGGTAGAATATTGCCTGGAGAGTAGGAAGAGTCTCTGTAAAGTAGTGATCCCAGATTTCAGACAGGACATCAATGCGATCCTCACCTACGAAAAGAGAGATTGGGAACAAGAGCTTTAGCGACAGGGACACTAAAAGCAAGTTGGGTTTTCCAAGTACTCTCCAAATAAGAGACTTCAATTTCACAGTTTCTGCCCAAAACTGGACTCACTCAGCTAAGCTTCCCCTTAACTGACAAGAGACACAAGGCTGTGACCATAAATTGCTCTGTCATTTACTGCAAAGAAGACAGTTCTGTGCAAAACATGAGACCAATTCCAGCAAAAGAGTGAAGCCCCTCTTCAACCAGAGGCTTTAACTCCACAGCACAGGATTGTGCAATTGCACAGCTCACAGTTAACATGCTTGACTAGCAGGAGAGAGGCCACACATGAACAGCTGAATCTGAAAACCAGCAGGTCACAGCTGATCGTCCAACATCGTCCTGCAGCTGAGCCAGGGAGGGCATTTTTAAGAGCTGAGCCCACTGCAGCATCCACTCAGTACCAAGCAGCAGTCAGGTACCTGTCAGGAATCCTGGCAAAGGCACTAATGACAAATGTGGCATTTGTGAAGGTTCCCAAACGAAATCCACTTGGGGCCACCCCTTATACGACTCCAATTTGAACAAACATCCCCAAATGTAACTGGGTACTTAAAATGAAGGCAGACTAAGTTATGCACCTCGGGATTCTCGTAACGGGAATAAACTGTGATCAAATTATGCTCATAGGTTTGACTTACAGAGCTGTGTACTCCTCAGCATTTGGGCCCAAAGCCTCTAAGTTTTTTAGCTAAAGGTTTGCAATGTTTATTTCAAATTTTAGACACATCCCTGGAAATCTCAGGTGCAAATATAGACTCAGGTTTAAAACCACAAGTTTTTGACAAAAGAATTTTCCAGGATACCTCCCACAGAGTCTCAGATGGAGCTCACAAGCACTGAAGACTCAAGGAGCAGTAATGGAAGATGGCCACTCAAGACAGGTTTGAAGGCTCAGCCTCAAGGTCACTAAAGGCCCTACATGAGGAACTTGAATACACATAAAATTGCAACTCAAAGGAGCCTTATCACTCTGCACTGAAGTGCTTTCCTCATCTGCAGGCTTCCACACAGAGTTTCACTGTGCTTGTCCATGGGTTGTGCTGCTTACAGCAGCCAGAGAGCAGAGAGCCAGCAGGACTAGAACCTGCAGACATTTCCCTCTGAGCAGGGAGCCAGCCCACTAACAACCACAGAAAGGTTCAAAGAGATGCTTCACTGTGTCAGGTATGACTCTGGCTTCAGAACTGGAACTGCAGGCAGACAAGAAACTACCCAACATCCCCATATCAGCTACCCATTACCAGCAACAGCCAAGTGTAAGCGAAAAAGACAACAGGAAACAGATTAATTGAATGTTTAAATTTTTCCCTCCTCTGCCTCCTACCCAGGATTGCAATGCTTTGCTGTGTGGAGACAGAATGAAATGTCAGATCACTCCTCCTCCGGAAGGGGAAGCAGGAATGGTTTGTTTCTTCAAGAAATCATAAATCCTGCCAGCACTGAAAGAGATTCTGACAGACTGTACAAAGAAAAACCATATTAAAGTAAGAGGCTGTGATTGAAAAATAGACACAGATAAAACATTGCCATGCCCTGCAGCTCTGCAGACACTCTGTCTGAGTGCCAGGGCAGTGTAAGCTTTCCAGGAAGACAGAGCTCACCAAGAGGCATGTACAAGAAACCCTCACTGCTGTGACCACAAGACCTGCAACAAGCCCACACATTATAATAGAAAGATGCCCGTGACTCATCTCCTGCAGTGATGCCAGCCTGCACAGGCAAAGAGGCTCCAGTGTCACTTCAAACTAGGGGCAGAAAAATGAGGCATAGAAGGTGTTTTGCTATCTGCCTGGGAAACTTCATCTGACCCAAACTACCCGAGCATCTGCAAAATACCCCTGGGCAGCTGTCAGCTTATTACAGACTGAAACTCAATTTTCATAATGCCAAAGCAGATACTGGAATAGTTTTATATGAACACAGAAACCAAAGCCTCGGGTAAGCTGTGCAGCATTCATTCTGAAGAGCTGGCAGTGGCAGGGCAGGTACCCACATTTTGGAAAAGGCAGGAGGAGTCTGCTCTTTTTCCTCCCTCACAGGGCCAATGCTGAAGAAGCACACACCAAGCAGGAGGCTGGCAACCCCTTAACTCCTCTGGGACCCAAATCCTACAGCCTGCCAGCTGGGTGAAGTCACTTGGTGCAGAACGGTGTGGAGGAATCCAGGACCCACAATGACGTGAGATTGTAAGTGTCTATTGGCATTTAATGACCCACATACAACACACTGGTGATTAGCAAGAGATCTTCCCTGCAGGCCAGAAAACTGGGTCAAACCAAACAGCAGCTTGGTTTTGAATAAAGACGTGCTGGCTTCGCTTGAGCAAACAGTTACTAAGTGTGACCAACTCCCCCCATGTCCAACACTGAGTGGCCACACCACGCTTGCCCGGGTCCACAGGCTCTGCAGCAGTAGTTTGAACACAACTCCATGTGGGATCAACTTCTTTCCTGAAGGATTTCATTCTCACCCGAAGGACTGGTTTTTTCTTTAAACTTACACAAAGCTTGATAGTTCAGCTCTCAAAAGCATGACAGAGAAACCAAAACTGTGCTTCCATCAAGCTGCAAATCACACTGAGAAATAAAAGGCAAGAAGGCATTTCCAAGCGGTTTTGCAACAGGATCCATGTCCAGACCAGAACTGCTTTGAGCCCAGGTTCAGCTGCCACTCAAGACCCACGTTCCTGCTTTTGTGATGCAGTTATGGCTGCTGGGACCATCGTGGCTCTGTGGCTATTCAAACAGCCCACCCTCTCTTCAGCCTCACAAGGGCTCCCGAGGGGTTGTGCGACACCCCAGGATAGCACCAGAAAGGTCTGTACGCTTTCCAGACATGCAAATCATCTTGTCTGACCAAACATCAAAGCACAGCTCCCTTCCAAAACAGGTTTCCTGCTATACTTACCTTCACACAGCTTGACCTTCTCCTCCATAAACAGCAAGCCTTTCGCAAGGAGCTGGTTCTGCCAAGAGAAAAGAGAGACGTGCATTTGCCTTTTATTTATTTATAATGAACATGTAAGAATACGTTTTTGTCAGATGCTATCCACTTTGCATGCATTTATCTTAAGTTTAGTCATGTTGTAGCACCTTCTTCCAGCACCAGTCTCAGTGTGAGTGCTAAGACATTCCTTAACCTCCTCTTGCCCAGCTAGACATGAGAATGCAACAGACACAGCAGTTGAAACATCTCCCTGAAACAGGAAGGGTCACAGGGAGAGAGCCAAGAAAATAAAACAGTTCTTACCATAACAGTGCAGCCACATAAGTTATACCTCAATTATATGATGGAGGTGATCAAAGAGTCAAATGACATGAAAATGTCTCACTCTTTCTTCTTCTTGCACTTATTCATTGCTTGCCTAACTGCACAGTAGGTGAAGTTCAGTTCCCTAACATCTACTTCTCTATTCATACCTATTGTCTTTCCATGACGCCATTCTTTTTGCATTGAGCAGCTGGATCATCTCAGTATGCAGTGCCAAGCTGCAGAAGAACTGGCAGGACCTGGTCTTTCTAGATAAACTTAACTCTCATGGACCAGACAGATCAAGACATCAATATGCCTGTTTGCAGTTCAGGACATCCAAATACCTGAGCAGCTTTTTGTTCCCACTTCCCCAAACACAAGAATGGTACAAAACCAACACCTACCTTTTTGTTCTCCCAACAGCACTAGGTGAATCAGTTATTCTGAAAAGTTTTGAGAATCCCAGAGAAAGGCACTGCAATCACCACATAACACACTATTACTGCATCCTAAAAGGTACAGAGATCATACTGATCGAGAGTAAGGCCTTCTGCCTCTCTGAAAGGGGTCACCATCCGGGTAGCCCACAGCAGTCAGGATGACTCCCCCACTGTTCTTGTTTCTAATGGGGAACCAGGTCAAGTTGCACTTTAGAACCCTCCATCAGCCCAGGAGCAAGGCACATCTCTTTTCACTCCCAGTGGACACTGCTGTCACCCCACTGCCTGGACACCATTCCAGCCTCCTGATGAGCTGCCATAGTGCATCCTGCCCTGGTGCTGCTGCTCTGGATCGTAAACCTGCCTCCTGTAACCATACACCCGCCTGGCTCAGCCCTGACACACGGACAGGCGACTGTGGAAGCACTCCAAGCCAAGGGAACAGCACACCTCTGCACCCTGCCTTCAACAAAAAGCTACACAAAGCTGGGGTACTGTTGTAGGGTATAAAAAGGAGGAAACATTGCTCTGGGACAGTCTCAGGCTGGGAGATATTTTTCATCTGGGCAATGACAACAGGAATTAGCAAGTTGGATAAATAGGTTCACACAAAAAAACTGCAACATTTCCAAATGTTAGCAACAAGTGGCAAGTGACTGTTTTATGAAGATCCTCTAGCAGAAACATGGGCTTTGGAGGGAAATGTGAAGTTGTCACGATGTCCATTCATATTTTAGATTTGTTCAACAGAAATAAATGACTACACATATCATGCTCTGGATAACAACAAAAAAAACTTCCCACAAAAAAAAACCCCAACAGTGTGAAAAAGGAGGGAGAAAGAAATTTGTAATGAAAAAAACCGTAAGGGGAAAAAAAGTGAAACCCACTTACACTATAAATATTTTTCTGCCTGAACAATAGGTAATGTTGGAGTGATAGTGCACTTTAATCTTTCCAAATACTTTCTGTTTATTAATGAAGTACTTAATTTCTTTATTTTTCAACCTGTAGCTCAAGGCAATTATCTCTCATATACTGCAAGGGAAATGTATAGCTGATCTTTAATACCATGTTATTTTAAACTACTTTATAATAAAAAGATATATACACATACACTTATGAGGCTGTGATGCTTATTTTTTTGTGTTTCAAGAAATATGAATTCCTTCTCTATCTGCACTAGAACACTAGATTTCATTTTACATATGTTTCCCACTTTGCACACAATTTTCCAGATACTTTGCCTAAAAGTAGTATTATTGATATTTTCTATGTCCAGGGATTTTTTATTTTGTTATTTTGCAGCTATGTCAGCAACCAAAGTACACATTTGTACACACTAATGGGCAGCACAGCTGTATCTACAATAAAATAGATATATTAATCATTATAACAAATTTATAATGCTCCTATGAATGTATTATAGCAATTCCATGTGCTAAAGAAATTGCATAATCTCACTCTGAGGGCTTCCTTAAAAAAAAGATTAGGTCCATACAGTTACTGCAGACTTTACACTTATCCTCTCAGATTTTCCCTTTTCCTGTGGAAGAGACTTTAAAAAAATCAAATAAAATCAACCACACTTCATTTCCCTTCTCCTCATCCTAAAAATACCTGGAAATATTATGTCTCCATCTTTTCTGCAAGAACTCACAGGCTTAGAAATTGATTCAATCCAAGCATTAATCCCTCAGAGCAAGCCAGACGGGCAAATTGTCATTAGCAAACCCTACAGGGTCTGCTGACAAATCAATACAAGCTCCTCAATGCAGCCGCAGCAGAGGTCTGTATCAGACCTTGTCTAGATTACAAGTCTCATTTTGCTGCTGCATCCCTGCTTGCCAGAGGCAACCCAGAGGCACAGAGCTAAGAGGAAAAATAGAACTTCTATTTGAAGCAAGACCAGATAAAGACTCACACCAAGTAAGCTTGAAGGGCACATTTATTTGAAAAAGTTCAGCTGCCACTTTCCATCTCTTTGCAGTTAGAGCTGAACTGTGAGCTTGGGGGGGGGCAGTGATTCCGCTCCCTCCCCAACTGAGCTTTTCCTGGTTCCCCAGGGTGTTTTCCTCACCCTGCTGTTGGGACACCAGGGATGCTATACGCTCACTGTGGGGGGTGCAAACCCGCCCTCACTCTTTGTTACTCTGCTGTGCAGAGAAACAAAGTCCCAGCTTAACACCCCAAGTTAACACACATTCGTCCAGTTTAGAAATTTGGAGAGAGATGTTTTGCGGCAGATAGAAGTGACCTTGTGAAATCTCACAGGTTGACCCCTTTTCTCAGTGCAGAAAACCAAAATAGCTGTCTCAGATACGCCACTAAGAAGGGCAGCTAAGAGAAAGCTCTTAAGTAAATTTTCAATGCCCCAAGTTTTCAAAGACAGGATTAAAATCTAAAATAATCACTTTTCATTTGTTCCTCAGTGAAGATCCTCCCACAACGTGCATGTGTTTGCTACTCTTTAAAGTAAGCCATGGTCATATCATTGGGAATAAAAAAAAATTTTGAAGGCAGCCAGACACCACCTTGTAAAACACACACTTTCCTGCTAATTCCTTCCTTTTTTCTGGCACAGATATTTTCCTCCTTCGCCAATATGGTGGAGAAATTGAGGCAGGTTTCTCCATTCGTGCCCAACGGAGCAATTCCAGTCCCACCATCTCCCCAGAAGGTGAAAGCTGTGCCAGGCACACCAGCTGGGGCTCCTCTCTCAAACCAGCAGTGCCCAGCACCTTCTCCCTCCCTCCACCTTGCAGGAGCTGGGCATTCCCAGTGGGAGCCATGGAGGCCCTTCCTGTGCACGCTCCCACTACAGCCTGGGCAACAGGGTACCCATCTGACTGTGCCCGAGGCAAATAAGATGCTGCCTCTCAGAAGCACTCTGTCAGCAGTTTGGGTGTGGTGACAGCCTCCGGACAGAACCAACAGGAAGGATTTTGGGGTGACAGCCGTGCCACCAGCACAGCTTGCTCTGCTGTGGGTGCTATGTTCAAGCAGAAGGGTGGCAAAAAACATCTAAGTAGCCTTGGCAGCAACTCCACAGGAAACACCAAGGAGGCTCAAGCCATCACAGGCAACTTCACATCTTGTCTGAAAGCCATGTCTGCAGTATGGCAAGGTACAAATGAATTCTCCTGCTAATAACAAACAAGCCATTATCTTTGAGGGAAAAAGGTTTACACGAACACCCATTTTATTATGGATAAATTCTGCTTTCCATTCATGTCTCCAAGCCCAACATGGCCAGTATGCCTTTTAAAAGCCACCTTCAAATTAACAAATCAATATTAGTTCATCAAACACCATAAGCTTGAAACAGAAGTAAACTGATCCAGAACATACTCTAAATAATTGACCTCATTTTGCTGGGTGAAAAAAAATCAGTTTTTCTTCAGTATGCTAGAGTGTTTCTTAAATGTCGCCTTTTGTAGCCAACTGAGGCTTTGTGTTCTAGTGCTAAACCACACTTTTACAGGCTCTACAAGCACATAGCCACTGCTTTGTGGATAATCTGATGCTAATTTGAGAAAAAAAGCATCACCCAAACTTACTTGGCAAGTATTTTCTACAAAGTTATTGAGCAGAGCAAGCTGCACACAAACACCTACCTAATTCTTGGCAGTGTTTTACAAAACACAAATTTGTGTGAGCTGCAGCATCTCATACCTAGAGAACCCCCCACCCCCGTCCTTTCTTTTTTCTCTAACAAGAGGGGAAATACTGACAGAAGCAGAGAGATCACTTCAATCCTACGCAGAGGAGAAACTGCAAGATAAATATGAAATCACATCCTAAAATGACTCTTCCTAGAGCCAGTTATGTTCACGACAGATAAAAGAGAGAACCCGCTTAAAGAGATGAAAGTGATACAGGGAGAGTAAGAAGGAGAGCAGACCAGGCAGCCCGAGTAGGCAGCACTGCTGTGATCTAGACCAGGACCAGCCAGGCAGCAGCTCTGGGAAAATCCTGCAGCCGGGGCTCCTGACCCTGCGCTGGTGAGTCACCGCTCCAGGGGGAATCCTGCTCAGCCAAGCCATGGCACAGCGACCACGCCACGCTTTGAGCAGGAGCAACCAGGCTGCATTTGGAAGGACTCACAGACATCTACAGAGTCCACGTGAGCAGGGCCTGAAAGGAGGTGTCCCTGCTGCCACCTAGGACTAGGTCCTCTGCTCGACAGCAGCGCTGAGCTCCTGGGTGACCCCGTCCATGATAACAAAGCCGGGCAGTTGCTATGGAGTTTCTGGAGCTGCTTCATGAAAGCTGTTCTAGAAAGTGTCACATGAAGCAGAAATAATTAGCAGGCCTGCACGAACAGAGGTTCCCAGCCAGTGAGGAGACAAATACAATAATGAAGACCAGCTTGACCCAAAAGGGTACTGCAGACACACAGCTGAGCTCTGCAAATCACACAAGTGTGAATTTTGTTCCTTGTGCAGCTGCTGCAGCCTCTGGCAGCAGGCACAAGACAACACTTGGCCAGAGAAGAGCTAGTGCTGCCTGTATCCAGCAGTAACCATCACGCCAATAGCCTACACAACTATTTCCTTGCCTTGCTGTGAAACAGGTAGACACAGAAACCTGGCATCAAGGAAGGATGCATCACACACCCCGTATTCTTCCCTTTGGCTAAGCAGCCACATGGCCTTTCCAGCTGTTAGCTAGGCTTTACAAAGCAGCCTTTCAAAGGAGCGAGCAAACATCACGAGAGATGCTGGAGTCATCTCTCCAGGCTGGAGCTGCAGGCAAACATGCAGTGAGGACCTAAACAAAAGCTTTATTTACAGTGCCACAGGAGAGGGGGGAGTGCAGGTTCCCCCTATCACTGCAGCCACCTTGCACAGCCAGGGAACCTACAGTGAGAGGGACTCTGACCACAGGAAGGTTCACCAGTACCACTTCTGACAGCCCTAAAGGGAGAGGATAAAATCAATTTTGGTCTGGATGCAGGCTTGCCTCATTGCTGACACCGCTTACTTTTCAGCTATCCATTATCATCTTGCTGCTTGGGCTGTGCTTGACACCCCAGCAATGTGTGCTCTTGCAAGCTGCAGCTTCTGCAGCTTGGCGTACAAACACAAAGCTGGCTCTAATTCTGAGTCAGGACTTGCCGCCTCCAGGGGCTCTCCACTGAAGCAGACTGGAAATTATGTAACAGCTTCGCTTCTGGTTTTAAGACATCAGAGATCTCACTGGATTGGATGAGGAAACACAGTCCGCTCGCCATTCCTCACCTACCAGCTCTGCCAGGGCGGGGAGTGGACATCAGGCATCAGCTCTGGGCATTTGACTTTCTGCATTTGCTGCCTACGGGTTCTGAGAGAGGTTACAGTACCTGGGAAGGGATCGGGTCTCTCTGCCTTGGGAGGAGACAGTTTGGAGTTAATATACATAAATGCATTTCCATTTTGCCCCCCATGAGTTTCAAGATTAACAAACCCACAGAGAGCGAAAAGACACAGTTCATCCCTTCCAAAGGTTTTGTTTCAGGCTGTTTGCAGAATCAGGCAGATAACACATCAATTTATCAACACTTGCTAGTTTCATATTTAAAAATTTTTCTCCACATACATAACTGTCAGACAGCAGGAAAATGAAGGGAGCTTCTCTGAAAAATCACACAGCTGCACCAGAGAAGTCCCAACTGCCAGTACACCCCCTTCCTCCAAATCCCAGCCTCTTACCTTCCATGGTCATAGGATTTCCACCTACTGCAGTTCAGCTGACCACCAGCAAACTGACCCAGCAGTGAGAGCAAATGGTGCCCTGCTGGGTTATTGTGCAGAGAGGTAGCTACAAAGTGCCCCTTTTCAGCAGCAGGAAATTCTCAAATCAGTTCGTGGGCAAAGTCAGTACTGAAAAACCCGGAGCACGAAGCACTGCATGAAGGCAGATCTGCAGCAAATGCTACAAGTCCCCACTATCTGGCATTTACACTCAGGCTCCCATCCAAGGAGATGGGTTGTATATACAGTAGGATTGCAAAAGTGGCAGATTTATAAACACAGCTCTCCTTCAGAATGAAACATCTGAGTTCGCACTGCAGCCCTTACGGGAATTATATTTCTTTTTCAAAGACAAAACAGACTCATTAACTCTGGTATGATGATGGCTTGGTAGCAGAAAAAGACTGCATAAACTCCAGCCATTTCCTTAACATTCCATTAGCAATTTCAGGAGCTAAAAAACTGTTAATTTGCATGAGTGCTGATGAAAAGGACTTGTGAGTAGTCACGTTAAGTTGATCACAAAGGTAGCTTTGTCTCACTATAAAAGCTCTGTTCCATTTTAGTCTTAAATATTCAATGGTTATAAAAAAATGTGCATGTGTGAGTGTGTATAATTTACATAATGTAAAATCCTGAACTCCTAAAACAAACATGATTTTTAAGTTCCTCTTAGTGGCTCCAGTTATAAGTGCCATGGCATAAGAAATGGAAAACATTCAAGTCAGCTCATCACATGTAAATATTACATGATTCAGTTAGTTGTTCTAATTGCTGCTAGGATATGTAAAACTGCCTGGCTACACAGAGAGCATATTCTTCAGGGCCCATTTCAATGCAAGAGGACAGAAAACTTGGTTCTTGCGATAGCTTTCAGCGGGCTTTAGCAGATGTCGGAGGAAGTCACTGCCAGAAGATGCACTTCCACTCCACTCCGCATCCTGGTGACCCACTCCCAGCACCTCCCCCATGTCAGAGGTGATGACCACAACACGTCAAAGGAAGTAGTTGGAAACGCTGCGTTTTTTTCTTTCAAGGTTATTTTTCAGCCAAATCAGCAGCTTGATTCAACTCTGCTCATCTTGGTGGCAGCAGTACTGCCATAAATCAGCTGGCCTCAGCAGTGAAATCCACAGACAAATGAAATAACGTTGTCAGCCCTTCTTTGGCACAAGAACAGTCTTTCCCCACTCCATGGCCCTAGGATTTTTGAGGAAAGACATTCAGGAGGGAGTGGTAACTTTTATCATAGCCATATGCTGTTAGTCTAGAATCAGAAAGAAGTCTGCCATCTTAGCTTACAGAGGGAAAAATCTCACTTTCAACAATAGCCTTTATCTCACAGTTTGTCTCACAACTTGTCTGCACCAAGAGTTTTACCTCAGGCCAAGTCTGACAGATGCCAAGTTACTCCTTTTGACACTGAGCAAAAATACCTCAGAAATTAAATGTGAGTGCTGGTGGCTGCCACCCCACTCAGGGTCTAGGAAACATCCTGCCATGCTCCAGCAGCAGCTGCCTCTGCAGTAAACAACTTGTGCAGAGAGGGGCTGAGGAAGTGAAACAACTACCCCTGGGGCAGGAGTTTTCTTCTCACTTGATAGCACAGCAGGGGGATTTTTTAAAGTCATGTAATCTAATAAATCACGTAATCTGATCAGAAACAACACTAGTCTTCTTTTTCCTCTTTTAAACTGTTAGCACACACACAGCAGCATCAGCTGCTTCAGAAAGTACGGAAATTTTTTTTTTCTCTCTTACTCAAAGGGAAAAAAACCCTCTTGTTTCCAGCAGCCCCTCATTTATTTTGTTTTTTTAACTAAGTCTAGACTGAACAAATTAAAACACTGAAAGCCATCAGTGCCTTCTACAAATCATCCAGCAGGCTTTCATGTGGTTACATGTGAACCTCTGTCTACCCAGACAGTATCAGTAAAAGGCAGCAACACTTATTCACATTTGTGATTGTTCAAGTCTTCCCTCATCCTTCACATTTTCCCTTTTCAGAAGCTGCATTTATTATTTGTGGGACTAAAAGGCAAACTGTACCCAGGTTGATTTCCTGCTGATAGAAACTTCCTTCTCTTTGCCCCCTCCTGCCTCCAGGCAGCTGTTATCTCTTCTCTTTCCCTTCGCTGGCCCCACTGCAGAGAACCTATTTTGAACTCTCTACGCTAAAGAAAAGGTATCCCATCTTCTTTAAAAACTTCAAGTGAATTCCTTCTTGATTTTGGCAGGCTACTAGCAGCCTTTCTCAAGCACAAAGGAAGATTATCCTCAATTCTTCACATACATCAATAAAAATAATTACTCCCAAACTATATGGCCCACATTTTAAAAGTCCAGTACCTCCATCATCCTCCTTAGCAAAACAAAAACCAAACTTGGGAGGCTACACACATGTAAAAAGGGATCCTAATTTTGTTACAGGCTAAAAAGCTGAAGAAAGCAAACCTCGAAATAAAGCAAGCAAGTCATGCAATACCTGAAAGTAATCTGTGATGAAGGATCCAAGTTCGCTCTTCAGCAGCCGTCTGTAGACAGAAGGAATGGAGCCATGAAGTAGCAGCCACTGCTGGTCATTTCTTACAGGAATATCTGCACTGTATTACCAGTCACACCAAAGATACAGGAATGTATGGGAATGGGTCATTTTGGCCACAGTTAGATTTCTCTCACAGTTATGTATGTATTCTACAAAGGCTATTCTCAAATTATAAAGGAATTGAACAGTTTTCTCAAAGTCTTCTAATTATAAACCATACACCTAGAACAAGCAAAAGAAAAAAAAAAATTACTCCCCTGAATGAACAGAAAGCTGGGGAGACAATTTAAAGTTACTTAGATTGAAATCCATACCTTTTTCTGCTTTTTTGTTTAAACAAAGATGCCTTTCATGTCACTGAAGATAGTATATCTCCCTGATGTTGTACTTCCTTTTCTCTTGGAAGCAAGAGATGAGGATAAGAGGAGAAATGAAGCAGAAGCTGCAGCCACATTTTAACTACCACATTTCAAAAAAATAAAAAAAGGCATATTTCCAAGGAAGAAATTCTAGAAATTTAACAAGAGGTGTTTTAAATACATACAGCCAAAAGCCACTCTAAAGAAATATTTCTGATGAAAATTGTTGGCTTTTAAATCAGGCTGTGATGAAAGTTTTAAAATCTCATACATATTTGTATTTTTAAAAAATTATATAAAAATCAAGATTGTTTTACATCAGAAGCAGCATTGAAAAAACAACTTCAGAAGTTCGGTGCATTTGCACTTTAAGTTTTCAGTGACTGAGAATAAATTCTGTAGCAGTAAATTCTGCCTAAAATTTAAAGACTGCCCAACACTTTCAAGTGCCAGACACTGAAATCTTTTTCCCTGTTCTAAGAGTTTTGCTTTTTACCAACGTGAATTATAGTCAAGAGTACTTGAAAACAGCATTTGAATCAGGAACTATCCAGTTATTAGGCTGGGTTTTTACCAACGAACTACACCGCTTTACCTAATCTCTGCTCAAAGTCAAATTTGACAGCAATCTTCCTCCGTAACCATTTTGCAATGCTTCTACATTTATTTGCATCCCAACACGCTTTTACTCTTTCTCTCTCAGAGTGCTTATATTCATCCACCCAAATCAAAGCACAGGTCTGTTTCTATGAGATCAAGAAGTCAGGTAAGTCTTTGGGGGCCCATTTGCCAGAAGCTTTTCCACTGGCTTCAGCCAAATCCAGCAGGCTCTCCACCAGCTGACTGACAAGCCCAGCAGGATTTGGCTTCATGTAGGTAAGACCAGCAACTAGAGGCTTGCACCTTAAAAAAAAAGGGAGAGGTTTCGTCCTAAACATGGCCAGGTCACCTCCCACTTCCAGAAATCCCATCTCTCAAAGGCATTTCTTAAATTTCCCCTTGCTGGCACAACTGACTTTCAGAGCAGTAAAAAAAAACAAAAAAAAAAAAAAACAAAAAAAAAAGCCAGTGAGATGGTATCAAATCACAGCAAGATAAAAACTTGGTGGCAGCAGAGCAAAACATTACCACCTGCTCATCTCCTGGTCCTGTGATTACCATCCTCCTTTGAAACTGTCCTGTATTTCCCTGTGCCAATGACAAAGTGTTGTGCAGAACCTGAGAGCCTCTTACTGCATTGGCAAATTACAGCCCAGGAGCCAAAGGGAGAACACGAGCGAGGAAAATGCACCAGCTCGACCTCACAGCACACAAGAGCTGTCTGTCTCAGAGGTCTGGCTTTTCTCCAGTGCCCAGCCAGAGATTCACCTTGTGCACAGAGCTCACACTGTGCTGGGAGCTCCATCAAGAACCACAGGTGTGAGGCTGCAGGTGTTCACACAAACACACGCAGGGGCCTGTCCTTTGCTCCTTAGATGGGCATTAATGAGCTGCTTGGATGTGAAATGGTCTATTTAAAGAGTGACATTTGGAGATGTAACCAATGCTCAGGGCACCTGCAGGAACATTAATCATGTAATTCAAGGTGAGTGCTTCCAAGTACAGCCTGGCAGTGCATGTCTGTGGAAGAGGGCATTTCCCCTCCCACCATCAGCACTGCTCTCAAAGCATACACAGTTCATAAAGAATTTCCTGTTCTTCACCTGGCTCTCAACAGTCTGCATTCACTTCAGCAACCAGCACGAAGAGAGCATGGTCCAGCCAACAGGGACAAGCCCAGACCCCACAGCAGCCCTGCCCAGTGTACTGCCTCCCTGGGAGGGTGGGAAGGAGCACCTGCCTGCACTGCAGGGGAAAAGCAGGATGCAGCCACTGCCACAGGCAACAGCGAGGCAGGCGAGTCACAAAGCCCAAAGCCACTCCCCAAGCCTGCTAACAAGCTGGGGCTTTAGGTATTTCCCAAGCCTTATGACATCTGTTTTTATTTTCACGTCCACAAATACTCATCCCATGGAGAATTAAGACTGCTCCAAGTACTTAAACCTAACTTGGAGACTTCTGACCTGAACACACTAAAATATCATTAAAGCGCAAGATACTGTCCTTGCTCAACTCTCAAAAGGAATTATATTAAACTTTCCTGGTTTGGGACTAAACCAACTTGGACAGAGTTTCCTGCCCTGATAGCTGCATTTATTTTGAAAGTAGGGAAAGGGGTAGTTTAGACCGCTGTTTAGTACATACTTAGCTCAAATTGCCATTTGAATCTTTTGGAGCTCAAAAAAAAGCAACAGGGATGAGGGGAAGGCATCTAAAAGAAGAAGTGGAGACACGTATGACAGCACTTTTGACAAATTACTATGGATGCACTGGTAAAAAGAGAAGAAGGAGGAAGCTACATCCATGAGCCCTGACAATACTCCTCTCATCAGCACTTGGAACCAAGGTTAGAATAAATAGTTCTTTATCTACACTACAGTCCTATCTGTTGCTAATCAAACTTTCCAACTAATCAGAACGAAACCACAGATAATCATGAAAGCTGCTTTTAAAAGAAAATGATACTTTTAACCATCACTAGCATCAGTGACAAAAAAACATTAGCTAGGCTTTTAGGTTTTTTTATCTTTACTGATCATATTTTCAGGTTTTGCTCTGCAATTATCATGTGAAGATTAAGCTTTTAAATGAAATGCTGTGGATTGCTTGAAACACTCCACAGTTCTGAGGATTTTGGTTTTAGAAAAGAGATGCCAATATTATCATGTCTAAAACATATCCAAAAGAGGCATAGTTCCTAAGAAGGAACAAAAGCCTTACAATCCAAGTCAATACACAATCTGTTCTTATCAAAGCTATATATCCACACACGCTGGAGAAAAATTATCCAAATACTCCATACCATTCATGTCACTCAATAGCAAGAAAAAAGGAAGTTAGCCAGAAACCCCAAAGCTGTGCTTAAGTTTGCTTTCATCCCTTCTCCTCCCACCACTATCTTCTAACTGTAGTTCTGAAGGGAACAGACCCCAGCAAACACCAAACAAGCAGCAGCAAAAATCCATTTTCATGCATTTCAGCGACCTACCTGATATTTTCATTGAGGATGTAAAGCTCATTGTTCTGCAAGCCTCCCCCTTTGAACACATTTATCACTGCTGTTTGAACACTGCCAAAAAAAGAAATGAGACAGGACAACATCCATGAATAACAGCGTGATTTACCCCAGAGCACAATGCGAGCTAGACACCAAAGGCAGAGAGGTTATAACCAGGTAAAGTTAATTGCCCTTAAATACTTACTCTTTCTCGCCTTGAAATCATTAGTCTGAATTACCTACATCTCTCCTGGGAGACAGAGCAGAACCAACCTCGAGTTCTGCCAGGGTAAGCAAGGGAAAGTTGTCACAGAGACACTGCTGGTGCCAGATGCATCTTGAACACAACTGTTTGGGGATCTTTGCTGTGTGCTGCAGGCTAGTTGCTATGAGGAGACATAGATTTTTGGTGATATCTGCCAAACACATCATGCTGCATTACCCAGTGATCCCAGCAGGAACCACCCACTCTGCAGCACCTGGCAAGACCCTGGCTGTGCTGGAAGATGTTCTGCAGCCAACATCACCTCAGTCAGATCCCAGTCTAAGCCCTGTTAATGCTTGTAAGATGCTGTTGGAGTATCTTCTAATTCTTTCACCAGCACAGAGGAGGTCATAAAGTGACAGCAGACAAGAAAGTTCAGCAGGTCTAAAGCTTGCCATGGCTAACAAGGGGACATGTCATTCCCTTAACAGACATTCCCTTCTGTGGGCCAGGCATGGCATCCGCATGCTTCACAGACCTCAGCTCGCTATCATGGCACAAAAACTGCAATGTTTTTGCCAGGCTACTTTTGTGTGACATTGGTAAAATGAGCTAGGTCAGCAAGCAAGAACAGTCTGCAGAGCACAGAGCTGCTGCCAGGTGGCAGAAGGGAAAGTGGGAACACCCACTTCTGGTAGCAGCAGACCACTAGATCAGATCAAGACATACAACTTCTCACTCTCCACCTTTCACGTTGTTTTTCCAGTTGCCACTGCTGCGTGACAAGCACAGCAGACAGCATTTAGCTGTCAATAGGAAATGCTGGTAGAAGCCACAAGCTTAGTAGTTGTCAGAGGAACTCGACTGTGATAAAAGCTTCAAATTATGCAAATAAATCCCTTTGTGAATTAATAAACCAGCATTTATTACAGCACTAGGAATGTGTTTTCCTAAATGGTACTTCAAAGATGCAACTGTTAACAAAAAGCAATTCTGCTTTACTTCAAGACAGTACGGCTGAACAACGTTGGCCAAAACCAACTGAACACTAGTAGGTCTCAATTTTTCAACTCCACAGATGCTTTCAATGCCAGCAAATCTTGGGCACGCCAAACATTCATGCATGCTTATAAACAGATGAGCTTAGTCATAAATGGTGTGAAGCACAAGCCTAAGATCCACGTGTCCCTCACTGAGGAGCCGCTGCAGGGGAAGAGCTCAGCCCAGGTGGGTCCTGCTCACCTGTTCCAGGCAGAGTTGGAGCTGAGCTGCATGGCCTGCCGGGCTGCCTGGAACCGGGGCAGATCACTGAGGACAGGGGAGCTCATGAAGCGAGGCCGAGGCCTTCTGAACGAGCCCATCTTGTGGAACTGGAGCACAAAGGACGGAGCTATGGTGAACCCTCCTTTCATAGGGTCAGGTGGAGTGGAGCAGGACCATCAGAAAGGCTCTTCTCTTGAAGGTTCAAGCGTCAGTCTCAGCAATGTCAGTGAGTCTTCAAGGCCGAGGACTCAGTCAAAAACAGTCAGCCCTGGACTAGCAGTTCCCCACCACGTCGGGTTGTGACACGCGCTGCGTGATGATGAAGGAACTGAAGCAGTCCTGCAATGCAAAGAGAAAGGAAAAGAGTAAGGCAGAGAAGGGAGGGATGAAAATATCCTGTGCCATTAACAGCAGCTTTGGGAAGACACTGGAATTCCAGAGTTCTTCAACAGCCCCATTTCCCATCTTGCCCCTTAAACAGTGAAACAACAGAGCCAGTCAGAAATGCAAGCATGGTCCCTCTTCTGACTTCAATTAGCAGATATGCAAGAACAGAGATGCCTCAACTCTTCTGCCAGGGGTACTTTACAAATACCTTTAAATACAGTTAGCCATTCAGACTGAATGTGAAATAGTAGTAACTGGAGAAAGAGGAAATTATTCCACTAGAGAAGTACAAAAGATGAACAATGGAAAAAAAGATGAACAGACAAACACTGCTTTTTTTTTGAGAAGTGTTGTGCAAGGGAATAAACCCACTTGTTATGAGTTCACTACAAAAAAGGATATAACAAGGGGCTTCTGCAAAAGACTTCTGACATCCAGATATTTTGAGCAGGACTTTTGTGTTTCTGGTTTTTCTACAGCACGAGAAGTAATTGCTAGGCCAATTATGAAATGCCCGTATTTTCCACTCTGATCATCATCTCCATGTAGATGACTACGTAGCCCCAAGTAAACCACAGAAATAGAAGAATGAGCTTGAATAAAAGCCACAAAAAAACTTTGGCAAAGCTTCTGTACTTTGAAACCCTCCCACTTCAGATGAATACAAGCAATAGATGTAGTCGGCAGTCTGGAGAATGAGATGTGGGAGACAGGAGAGCAGAGGGGAAAAGAAACAAACAAAAAAGTTGTGTAACTGATCTGCACATGAAAGATGTAACGCAAAATCTCTCTTCCACTACATCTTCAGCACAAGGTGAAAAGAGAGATGGTCAAAAAAATGCTATGTATCTCCACTAATTTGACTGGTGCTTAGCTCCAGGAAACTCTTTCCACTGCCCAAACTATAATTAACTCTTACATGTAAGAAAACAGCTTTCTTCCCACCTGGCCAGCCCCATTTCACACTGAGCTCACTTTGCCACCCCAGTTCTGCAGGGCCTTGGCAGATTCTGATCAACCACCATGAAGCCTCTGCAAGGCCCTTGCTGTGCCACGGACACCACATGCCCTGCCAACGAGGAAGCTAATGGAGAAAACACAGGGAAAACACTTCATTTTTTAGGCACTGAAACACACAGCACTATCATTCTTGGTGCTATTCAAGAAATAAATATTATACCCTCACAAGCTAAATACAGTTTGCAGAGCTCTGTGGAACTGGAACATGGCTACAAGTGCAATTTTTCCCTGTCTTTAGACAACTCCTGGCTGTCTTCAGAGATGACAAAGCCCAGACAGTCTTTTGTGACATAAGCTTAGCCTTAACTGCTGTTGCTTGAAAGGGCAACAATCTGTTGATTCTTTGGCTGCTCTGTTACAATTACATTTAAAAAATGTCATAACTTTGAGACATCAAGACTAAATGTAAACTAGTACAAGCCAATCAGCAGGACCTTGTGCGTGCATTTTGCAGCAACAGTTCAATTGACGTGGCCCACACATTTTCAATCTGCCAGCAATTTCTCTATTGACAACTGTAACCACATCAGAAATCACCAGGGGAGAAAGCTACAGCACCTTGGAGAGCCGAGGCAGGTCCTTTTCAGAGCAGAGCAAAGGGTGGCCGCGAGGCAAAGGCGAAGCATAGCGGCTGCTTGTGTTGCAAAACAAGAGCTCGTGCCAATGTTTGTCTACAAGTTCCAAAGCTGACAGCATGAGCAGCTGAATGAGTGACAGCTCACTTCTCCCAGCAGTACTGTAAAACTTCTCACTTAACAATCTTTACACACAGAAACACAGAATGGTTTGGGTTGGAAGGGACCTTAGAGACCACCTGGTTCCAACCCCCCTGCCACGCGCAGAGACACCTTTCACTTTCAGAGGTATAAATCAATATAAGCAGTATTTCTGGTAGGCATTTAACAGGGCTAGAAAGCCGTGGTTAAGATGTGCTAGCCCACAAGCCTCGTCTTATCACTTTCCAGGTGCCACAAACGCATGCAAGCACATTTCTCACCAACAATTAAATCATTTTATAGGATGCATTTATATTCATTTGAATTATATTAAGTTGCAAGGGGAAAGCTTAAATTCAGAAACGTAAATCAATATAAAAAACTCTGTGCCTTAATATATATAAATTTAAGCATGGGTAGGAAATTCTTTGGCCCATTCTGTGCAAGCAGTAAAACACCACGATCAGGAAGGTCTCTTCTGAGCATGGGCTATGGATTTACAAGACTGATTCCACACAGCAGAAATGTGGCATTACACTGGGCCCCACGATGAATTTCCTGAACACTTCTTACCTAGGGAATGTGCTTAAGCTCATTGAAACATACATGTTGTTTTCCTTAATCTCTGTTAAGTCACCAGGTCAGATAAAAACAAGCTCTTGCCTGCCAAGAGCAGATAAGACACCCCTCTTCCTCCCCAACCTAGCCTGCAATGCCGTGTTACTGTCAAGTCAACCTTACTTTAGAATCTCATTAAGAATTTAAGGCAAGATCTTCAGATTTAGGACCTGATTCAGTCTTATTTTTATTTCTTCAGCACTCAAAGACACAAACCTCTCCTATCTTATCTAACCCCAGTAACTATCCAACGGCAGGCACACCAAGCTGTTACTCTGAAGGCAGGCTGACCCTAAATGGTATCCAAACACAACTGACCCTCACGTTATCAGAACTGGAAATGCCAGTCTGTGAGAAAGACCATCCTCTCCCCATGCCCACAGCCCATTTAAACTATTTTCAGAGCTCCATAAAGCTTAAAGGAACAGAGTTTACTAGAAAACTGGCTTTTGTCACATGTACTCTGCAGATCCTGTGCACCTACCTGAAGGTACAACGAAGCACCTGAACCCAATCAAACCCTTCCATTACACCAGATTTTCCTTTCACAGCAACTAACTTCCACTGAAAGTTTTACCCAAAGCAAGGCAGCCTTGTAAATAATGCTTCATTTTCACAGGGAGCAGTTTGCTGGCAGTATCTGCAGTGTGCATTCTGCAGTATGCAATTTTTTGGCTTTTTACTGGGAGAGACTACCCCTGTGGCAAGAAAGGCATTAACATAGTTATAGGTTAGTAAGAAGCCCTCGTGGTATTCAGGCTATTTGAGCTATTGGGAATGAAGAGCATTTAGCAAAATGCTGAGCAAGGTACAATTTTCCTTTTCATTTTGCTGTGAAAACTCTCGCAGAATTATGCAAAAATGTTCAGAAACAGACACTGTTCTCCTAGAGGCTTTCAGTATAAACTCCTTCACAGCTGCAGTTTCTTCTTGCTAAGATTAAAGTGGTTTAGAAGGCTACAAAATAAAACTTACTTCCAATAATCACAATCTTACTAGCAACCACAGAACTAAAAAACACTTTGTAGAGAAGCAATTACTTTTCAAACCCTTTTACACAGAATGATGGGAGATACCAGGATGCAACATGTTGCAGGCACCAAACAACATTCTCTCCATCAATTATAGAAGACATTAAGACTCAGAGACTGAAGTGCAATGACTGCATAAGACTTACGGCCACACCAGATAATCTTTCACTGCCACGTGCTCCAGCTGCTGGGATAATGCTTTACATGGCATCAGGGGATTTCAAACTGTTTGCCAGCTGATAGATCCTAAAACAATCCCCACTCTCCTCATCTTCCTTAGTGACCCTGCACGTCTTTTTTGGCAAGACACTTGTCATGACTAAATCAGAGAGATAGGTATTGCTCTTCCTTCCCCTCCAGATGTCCTACCCCCCGGTCCTTTTGTTTCCCTTATCCTTGATTATCATCTCAAAGTCCAGCTACCAAAACCCTCCAGACCTCTAACAAGGCAGATATGTCATCTGTGTAAAACTCAGGTCTTCAAGGGAGCTAGCTCTGCAGAGATGAAAGTCAGTGTTCCCAACTGAGGCAGCACAGCAGGACGATGAGTCAATCTGACAGCAATGTAATTTCATCCACTTGTAATTCATCACATCTGAGTAAACACTTTTAGGATTAATCTGAATCCTTAAAGAAAAGAATCGAGCATCGAGACAAATCCTTTTCCAACACACATACATACAGACATTTATAAAAACATTGTAGTCATGAAGATAGGAAATTTTTATTATTTGTTTTCTGTTAGCCATGTAAAACAACAGAGAAATCATTATAAAATGATTTCATGAATAGACCTTTCCCTCCCAACAGACCATAATACATCTGACTGTCTGAAGGAAAAGCAAGATCAGGCACTATCCCTACTTCTATCTCTCTCTACTAAAGAAAGAATAACCCAAATTAAAAATTGGCAGCAATTCCTCCAAATTACGAATCTTCATGATAATCTTGGGCCAAACAAACAAAAGGCCCATGGTAACTGAGATTTAACAGAACAGACCTTTTAAAATTCCTCTGATGTCCTTTCTGCAAAACTCAGAGCAACAGCTGCTAAAGGAAGTGAAATGGCAGAAAAACCTACAACTGTTTTTGCTTCTTAGAAGAAAACTTTCACCTTCACAACAAATTACTTCACAACAAATTCACACCAAAAAGCCACAAGTCCAAAAGTAACTTTAAAACAGGTGGCAAGGAAGAGAAAGAAATAGTGGAGAATGAAACAGAGCAATAGAGAATGACGGGTTATCCTGATATAACTGATGTTTTGCCATTTAAATCTTTTTAGTCTTAAAAACAGCCCCTTCATGAAGAAAAATATACACTTGCTTATATTTCTTTTATATGCTTTGTGCAATCATGACATTGATGACCTACAATCACAGCAACATGCACCTGAATATTTTGTAATCATTTTGAGTGTAGAAGAAGCATAATCTTTAGAAAAATGCCCCACTGTACTAAGCCTACAATGCTTAATGAGCAGTTCCATCCTGCCTCAGACACAAAAAACATGAAGAGACATAACCAGATTCTTGTTAGCTGATTCTCCTTCCAGCCCAATAAATCTTTAACAAAGTATGTGATTGGCAAAATCCTTGATACGAGTTCAACTGACAAGATCTGAAGACACTATTTCTGACAAAAATCCCTCATTTACTTGCTATGAGGCCACAATGAGAAATGGAAAAGCAACCCACAGCCTGTAACTTGGAGTCCTGTAGGTCATCACAACTACACATGAATTTAATTTGTATTCTAACACAAACAGTATTTGCCACTGCTAAATTAACAGCACATTCAGTTCCTCTCATAGCTCCCAATTGCTCAGTTTCCTAAAATTAAACCAGATTTGATCATCATCTCTCCTACTTCTCAGGAGAGATGATGATCAAATCGAGATTCATTCAATAACCAGCAGAGGTTATTTCTGGTCAACAATGATTAGAAGCTGTGTCTTAGATATGTCTCAGAAGCTACTGAAAGCAAGAGTGTCAAAAATGTTGGAGCAGTCTAGGGTCCAATCTCACGGCATAATCCTTCCTATGCCCTTATCCCTTCCTGCCTTCACACCTTTGGCTAGCTGACCCATGAAAATTTTAGTGCCTAATCCACAGCCCATAAAAACAATAGGCATCGAATTATATATTGATCTTAGTATGGTTTGAATCAAGTCCTGAAGCAAAATGGAAAAGTGGTGACACTTTAAAAGTCTTATGAGCAGCTCGTCACATGAGGAGAAGTGTGTGCTCATCCTAGCACCAGGAGCAGAGCCCATGCTAAGAGACATTCCCAGTTCAGGCAGGTAAGTGGAAGAGTGCAAGACCAGCCTTCAGCTCTTTCAGTCTTGTCAACAGGATTGATTCAAGTTGTAAACTTTAAAAGACAGCTTCTTCCACCCATAAATTAATGGCACTTGTTTCTGAAATCCCCAAAATCAGCTCAGAAGCTTTGCAAGGAGAAACTGTAGTGAGGCTATGATCAGGGATCACAGGCCATAGGCAGGCTCAGGGGCCATGCCCCTACTCCTCAGCACGAGGGCAGGATCCAGGTGGAAGTAGGACCATGCTCCACCTCCACTGGGCACAGCCAAATGAAGTGCTGTGCTCTGGAGGCTGTCCCATGGAGGAACACACGGTGATTCCTGAAGCTCTCAGTGCAGGTTCGTGCCAGCCGGGAAACGCAGGACTTCAGCCAGCCGAAGCACATCACCTGCAACCCCATCACACACCTCCTGCCAGCTCCTGGCTGGCCCCAGCCCGTGCAGGGCCAGGTGCTGCCAGGGTTGCCTGACTGCCTGCCCCACATCTGCAGCCTGCCCTCCCCTCCTTGCACCATGGGAAAGCCCTGAGGGATCCCAGGGAGGCTCAGCCCCAGGCAGATGGGCCACTCAGTCCTGCAAATCACTCCTTTCATCAAGAGCTCGTGGAGGCATACTAATAAGAGTAAAAATAATTAGCTCAATTTTCTGGCTGAGGAAATAAAAGTTGCTAAGCCAGTGAAGTGACTTAGCCTGGTCTTCAACCTTGCAAGCCAGGATCCTATTCATCAAACAAAAATATCCCTCTAAGCTGTTTTAATGAAGTTCTCAAATTATTCGACAGAATTGGAGAGAAAAGGATGAATTCGATCTACCTCTCCTTAGCTCTCCCATCCTAAGCTGATTCAGTACCAAATGTTGTCCTTTCTTTTTTTTTTTCTGGCTTCACCACCATAAAGGCAGCAACTTGATGTCTCATAAATAGTCCTGAGGTATCCTACTGGCCTTACATATCTGTAATTAAAATTGACAGATTTTAACTATTGAGCTTAAATATGCTACCCAAGTGACATCAACAGAAGAGGGGAACAGCCCTCTTGATACAAAGTGTTCACATTCTGGTATGCAACCATATAATCAACAATTTTACTGCCACAAAACACTGGCTACCCAAAACAAGATCTCACCTTCCTTATCTTCCTAGTACACTCCCATCTCCACAATGGACACAACAGCATCCCTGTTTTTCTTCCCCATCTTTTGCATATTCCCTCTTCAAATTTGACCCACACCATGCCTTTATTCACAATACATCTCAAACAACTTCACAAACACATCTAACTTGGCTTTGATAACAGAACCATTTATAAAGAAATTCAGTGGTATCCACTCAGTTATGCTCTGAGTTTCTGAGGTTAAATCAAACCTGAAACTCAAAGTGGAACTCTGCTTAAGAGTGAGAGGAAATATATGAGGAGGGGAAAAAACCCTTGTGTACATCCCACCATGGTCTGAGAACCTTCTCTGTAATTGAGAGCCCCCTGCAGCCCCCTTGGAGTTTACAGCCAGTTCAAAGTAAGACTGCTATTTCACATCTATATACATTAACTCATTAAAAAATGAGTTACTCATTAAAAAATGTAAGTACAACTACTCATTTAAAAATGTAAGACATCAGTAATAACACAGAGCAAGCCAGTTCAGTGTGAACTAAAGAGATCTGGTTATAGCAAAGAACACACAGAAAAATAAATATCTTATTCTATAGGAGTTGCATCTAAGACAACAAAGTTATTTTGTTTTCTACCATAGATGTTCTGTGTTATTTCAAACATATTTCTTAATTCCTAGGACTCACATCATTCAAAAAATTGAGACAATTTTTATGGCTATTAAAAGGCATGATATGTTTGCAAAACACTCTGACACGCTTGGGTGAGAATAAGAGGAGAACAGCTCATTAGAATCACTTAGCTGACCAGAATGAAGGTAGAGACAAATTTGAATTAGATGCACTAACAGATGATTTAATCTGGTTGAAATAAATTGTATCCCCCTAATAAGAAATTACCACACCAAAAACCTAGCTATGAAAGGCAAGAAGCAAAAATGTAGCAGGGGCTCAGAAAAATAAAACTGATGGAGCAGTTTCAGAAGGAAAAAATACACTTAACCTCTTTGTTACAATAAGAAACCAATCCAACAAGAGAGGAGGAATGGGTAAGAAGGGGGAAGAGGAGATCTATCACTATTTTCTGATTAACTGAAAGCTTTAGGGTATTTTAAGCATTCCATAAAGCTGCATCCGTAACAGCTGGAGCGACCATCCTTTCAAAATGGATCACTGCACTGCTATCCTAATCCACAGCAGCTAGCACAAATTCTTTTAAGCACCAAACTTACCTGCATCTCTGAGTTTCACCCACCAAGACACAGCAGATGTAAAATCACCACTGCTTTGTCTCCAGTTCTATAGCAAGGCACTCCAAAAGCCACAGCTGATTTAATAGCAAAGCAGTACTCCAAGGATCTCAGGCCCCAGCAGCTCATGTTGTCCCCAGACCTATGAGTCTTAAACTCACTTGACTACCAGGTGATTTTAAATAAATAGAGCTAAATTGGAACACACACGAAAACAAGAAAGATGATACACACATCATTATTTCCTTCTACTGGCAGTATTCCCGCACTTAATAGATGCCCTAGTAAATGCAGCTCTACTGGAGAAAAACAGCCCAGGAATGTACCACTTCAATGACACAAGTATGAGTAAGCTATCAAACTCTTTCTGTAGAAAAGGCCTTTGGACTGAATTGACAAATATGTTTTCAAACTCAGAAACTAACTTAGCACTGCTCTCCCTTCTGAATTTCACCCATGTGGGAAGTGATAACACCCACAAAGAGCCATTCCTTCAGCATGGGCTCTAAAAACATTTTCACAAATCTCAGAGAAACTTTGACCATTTACGCCATTTGACCTTTTAGACCATTCCTTCCTTGGTCAAATGTGGTGAAATTCACAAACAAATTCCTAAGGGAATTCTCAAGAGAGGAACAGACAAGCCACAGGATGCTTTTTTTAAGGTGGTCACACTCAAGGAGTTGCAGTCAATGGCTCCTTATCCAAGTGGAAAGCAGTGGTCAGTTCTGGGACAGGCACTGTTTAACACCTTTCAGTGACAAGGACAGTGGCACTGAGCACACCCTGAGCAAGTTTGCTGATGACACCAAGCTGTGCGGTGCAGCTGACACACTGGAGGCAAGGGATACCACCCAGGGGAACCCTGACAGGTTTGAGGGCTGGAACATGAACTTGAACAAGGCCAAGTGCACGATTCTGCACCTGGGTCAAAGTAAGCCCAAGTACAAGTACAGGCTGGGCCAAGAATGGATTGAGAGCAGCCCTGAGAAGGACTGGGGGGTGTTGGAGAATGAGAAGCTTGACACGACCCAGCAATGTGCAGCTGCAGCCCAGAAGGACAATTGTATCCCGGGCTGCATCCAAAGCAGCATGGCCAGCAGGTTAAAGAGGGTAATTCTCCCCCTCTGCTCTGTTCTCCTGAGACCCCACCTGGACGGCCGCATCCGGCTCTGGAGCCCCCAACACAATAAGGACATCGATCTGTTGGAAGGAGTTCAGAGGAAGGCCATGAAGACGACCAGAGGAGCACCATTCCTACAGGAACAGGGTGAGAGGGTTGGGGGTGTTCAGCCTGGGGAAGAGAAGGCTCCAGGGAGACCTTAGAGCAGCCTTCCAAGAGAGCTGGGGAGAACTGTGTTCAAGGGCATGCAGTGATAGGTGAAGGAGGAATGGCTTTAAAGAAAATAGGTTTGGATTAGACATTAGGAAGAAACTTTGCACTGTGAGGGTGATGAAACACTGAACAGGTTGCCTAGAGAAGCTGGAATTGTTCAAGGCCAGGTCGCACAGGGCTCTGAGCAACCCGGTCTAGTGAAAGGTGTCCTTGCCCATGCCTTGGTGTTGGAATTAGATGATCTTCTAATCCAAGGAACTACATCCCTTCTAATCCAAAGCATTCCATGTTTCTATGATTGTATGCCAGGCAGAAGCATGGAGTGGGAGAAAAATGCAATTTAAGATGCAAAAAGGTCATTATCAGTCTAAATGTAATGACCTGTTTAATTTTCTAGGAATGTTAATCAGAAAGCATGCAAGATATACTTTATCAAAATCAAACATAAGCAACCAAAATTATTGAAGAACTATCTCTACTGCAACTAGAATGACAATCTCTTATCTTTGTGCTTTCTTGCACTTCATTCTTATTCCTTTTTGTTTGGTTTTTGTTTTCACATTCCTGTTGTTGTTATTAAAAACCTAAGTATGCCCCAAAAATTTTAACCCTGGGGCTACAAAACGTGGCAGTTAAGTAGCTGCTTATACATCACAGCCCATCCTCAGCCAGCTCTAGTGTAACTGGGGTTTTGCTAAAATCCTCGGTCCCTCCTCTGAGTTGCACTTAAACTCATCTTCTGGAGTAAAAACAGGTTGTTATGCCCCACTGAATAGGCCCTGGAACCCAGCACATATTTAGCCACTGTATATTTATGCTTGAACTCACATCAGCAGAAACAATGAGTACAAAAGACCATACATTATGGGCAAAAAATCAACAAATACTACAGGCGCCTCAAAAAGTGACATGAAAACTGAACTCACTGACTATGAGTTACAAAAAGGATAAAATTCTAGTACTTACGTGTCTGCTACTTTTAAATCCTTGCTGATACATGCAAGTCCCATTCCTGCACTCCTTCCATAAGAACGGAAGCTACATCAAAGAGAAGGTTAAATATCTCACCTATTCTGTCTTTGGTTGCTGGAAATTTAAGGAATTGGAATTCTTCCAAAAGGGAGTAAGGACTCAGTAAACACTACCTGTGTTCCAGCTGAACTTTGAAAGCGAACGTTGAAAGTCTTATCAGAGTTTCAGGTGATATCAGACAACCCATAAACACACTGCATAAAAATAATTATAAAGAATTTTATCTTGAGGGCGGAAGACAAATGCGAAACTGTCACCTTAACTGTGCTGTAAAACTGCCAAAAGGAAATATTACTATTAAGCTGACATATCAAAAAAGACTCCCATAAGGGCTTGAGTGCAGTTGTACTTCCCTGCTCACCCTTGTCACTGCCAGCTTGCCAGTGCCATCCATGCAGAAGCCAGTGCAACACTCCATACCTGACCAGACAGCTACTTCAGCCAGAGATTCAGGACACCGCCGTCACAGACAACCAAGAATAATCCACCTCTGGAAAGGTTTCTTCCTAGCTTCACCAAAATGCAGATGTTTTTTGAACCAAGCCCAAGAACTTTGCTGCCTCAGATGTTGCATCTTAGCAAGAATGCAACTCATTGCCTATGAACTGTGCATCAAAGGCGTACCTTGTCCTTCACCTTTACTGTGAAACCTGCATTTGCTTGGGATCTGAAGTCTACTTTTTCTTGTGTTTTGGAACACAAGAGAATAATCTTTTCTTTTTTAAGTTCAGTACTTTGGTAGCATCCCTAAATTCATTAATCTCTTCTATGTTACAGCTAAAATAAAAGTTGCATGCCTTCTGCAGAAATCTCTCAGAACTCTTCACCTTATGTGACAAGCTGATCAATCACAATGGTCTGTCTTGGCTGTAAAAAGTATAAATGGCTTTAATAGGAGAAGATGAACCTAAGCAGCAAAAAAAGATGCAAGTGCTTTTACATCTCAATTCCCCGCTTACCTACACAGACATGCCATTAAGTTTTGGGTTGCTACCACAGATCATGTTCCTAAACCTAAGATCCTTGTCATGGCTGTAAAACAGCTGGCATAATTTACTGCACAGATTTTCATCTATAGGTCATTTTTTGTTGTCAAAATGCTAACAAAGTTCTTCACAGAGGTAAGGGGATAGGATTTTACTTGCAGCTAGGAGGTTTTCAGGAAAGTCAGCTCATTAGTAGACCACAGTGTCTTGTCTCCTTTGATTTAGAGCTATACTGTTAGGGGCTAGTGCACAGTTGGACTGTGGCATCTAAGAAAAAGAAATACATAACCTGCATATCAGCGCCTGTGTTTTGTGCACGCTGCCTCACCATGAAATATGATCTATGGGTATATACATTAAATATGCACACACATACAGCACTATACACGAGATGCAAACAGGTCTTGCATGCTGATCCAGGTACCGACGAGTTCTGCATAACCGAGCTCTTTCACACCACAAAATTGCAGCATTGCCTATAAATACGCTCAGCACTCGTTTTTGACAAACAAAATATCTCTTTAGTCAAGACAGCTCACTTACATGAACAAATCATCATATGACTGGAAAAGGCGGAAAAAACCAGCTGTGCTGTGGACTATTCTTTTCAGCATAGACAGCCAGGAGCTGCGCTGACTGGGGTCACTGCTGGAATGACGTGTGGCTGTGGCTGATGTCCCATGGAGAAGACGGTGGCAGTGAACGTATTTGGCAGTTGAAGGAACTGGAAAGTAGATTATGCCCACGAAATTGGAAAGCATTGTAAATATTCCTAGGGCAGAGAGGCTCCGAGTGCACACTGGGGAACGATGGGCGGCATCAGCATGGGAGAGGTACAAGGGAAGAGAGAAAGGGATGGAGCTACGCTTCACTTTCTTAAACAGGTGGCTAGCTACGCTTACGGCTTTCGTCTCCTCTACGTGCTAATTCAATTTATTTAGAGAAAGACAGGAGAAGAATCTCTTTCCCTGCACCCCTGGTTTCAGAATTATTGCGTCTCCTGGGGGGAAGGGTTAGACTGAGACATTTGGTTTGGAAATGACTCACTCGGCAGCGCTATGGAGCCGGAGGGTCTATTTTTAATATTTTTAAATGGAGAACTTACCCAGGTCTCCTGCCTGCGCTGCGCTCCAGAGGCAGCGCGGGGAGCCGGCCCAGCCCGCTCCCTTCCGCAGCCGCCCCCCGGTAAACATCCCCTCCGCGCCGCCAGCGGCATCGCCGCCGGCCCCGCTGTCCCCGGGCAGGGCGGCCAGC
>VYXC01001357.1:80492-100508 GCA_013397175.1 Platysteira castanea
ACTCACCCCGGGCCGGGCTGCCGGGCTCCCGCTCCCCGCGCCCGCCGCACGGACGGACGGATGGACGGACGGACGCGCTGCCTCCGCGCCGCGATCTGGCGAAATTTGCCACCCACCGGCCAGGGTTTTACACTTCCTGGCGGCCGGCCAGCCCTTGCTGCTACAGCCTGCCCCGGGCTGGCTCCTCCCCGCCGAGACAAGAGCCGGCCGGGCCGGGCCGGGCGGAGCGGGGCAGCCGCGCCTGCCTCCCTCGGCTCCCACCCCGCAGCGCCTGCGGGTACCCCTCCCGCCCCGTCCCGTCCCGTCGGAGTCAGGGAGTTTAAATTCTTCTGACCTTCAGCGAAAGAAAGGGAATGGAAAGGATGGAGGAGCTCGGGAGGCCCTTGCCGGGGAGTGGTGGCCGGCCCGGGTCCCGCGGGGCGCTCCTGGCCCCGGGTGTCGGCCGGGAGATGCTGGACCTCCGCCGGCGGCTCGCAGGCCCGCCTCGGGGCGCACCCCGCCAAAGAAACGGGTCGTGCAGCACGGGGGAAGGGATGTGCCGTTTAAAGATAGGGCTTATTTTATTTTGATCTCATGGTTCAAGGTTCCTCTGCCAGCCGCAGCGCCGTGCAGTTTGCTCTGTTCTGCTGTCAAAGCCTACGGCAGGTATCAGACAGGAAATTGCTGAAAAAAGCCACTCGTAATTCGGGGTCCTTAAAGAGATTAAAAGCCGCAATTAGTTGCAATCAGGGAGCAATCGCATGGAACATGTAAGTCAAACAGTTACGCTGACTTTTGGAGAGCTACTCATTAATTGAAAACACTTGAGACTTTTAAGTGCTTAAAGGAGACAGACCAAATTGGTAAAATAGTGTAATTTTCTCGAACTGTTTAAGAGCCTTTTGTGAATTATGCACCATACTGGTGAAGCTTGGTAACCTGATGCATTCCTTGTTAAGGGAATTCAAATCATAAGTTTAGAACTGAGTTGTATCTGGTCTCATAATGAGAAAAGCTGATACTACTCTGAAACCAGTATATTAATCCATTAGTTCATGCTGGGATCCTTTAACACTTTTAAGTTGTGTAGATATCCATAGTAAGCTTAGACAAGAACAGCTGCCATATGTGTTTGTAGCAGAGGTATTCTCATGTCTCTTTTCTTCTATCTCCAGATGTTTAAAACAAAGTCTCACTGAGGTACTGTGAACCTTACCTGCTGCCCAATGCTACAACTAGTTAGGGTTTGCTCTTACGAACACAAAATCACTACCTGGGGCTTGCAGACAAGACTTTACTTCAAGCTGCATGAACACATACAAAAACATATTTTGTGTCCCAGACTCTTGTGTCATATGATGAGAGTTGATACCTATCCAGCATATATAATCTGGTAGTCTACTAATAATTAAAAGTGCATGTTGTCATTCATTATGCACCTGCTTTTCAAGCCAACAGTTATTTATTTTTCAGAGACAGCATTGCTGAAGTGAAGTTTGAGTGCTGATCTCAGTCTGTGACTCATGGTATAGCTGGGGAGTGACCATCACTGTGGGTAGATCGAGTGCAAAGCAAGGATGTGATCTATTACACTTGAACTGTTCTCCATGGGTCAGGAAAGACCCTAAGGAATTTGCAGGTGAATAGAATGGTGACCTGACATACTTGTTTAGGTGGCATGCTCCATCTGAGAGAAATTCTCAGGTTTTCAAAAAAAAACCCAAAAGACATTCCCACAAGCTGGCATCTTTCCCCAAATTTTAACTCACATGGTTATGAACCAAAATTCAATAATACATTTCAGGTGTGGGACAAATTCCTGTATAACGTTTATGAAGGAAAAGCTGGTTGCCATATCCATGTGGTTCCAGCCTCAGGACTACCACTGAGGGACATCACTGCCACAACACAGCCTTACTGTGACCATCCTGATGTATGGCTGGACTCCCACTTGTGGGAGAAGAGGAAGGAAAGAGCTGAAAAGACCCCCACCACCACACCAGCAGGAAGGGGGAGGTCCTCTTTGATTTCCTCATTAGGAAGAAGTGAGGATTCTGTGGAAAAAAAATAGTCTTTGTCACTGAGAATGAGGGCCCCCAGTTATGTTATGCAGGAGCACAGGTACAGGGAAGACTTTAATATATGGCAAGGGCAGACAAGAAAGACAACTAGAAATATTAGCCCAGCAGAAAGAGATAAAAGACTTAGGTGGAATTCATTTTACCTAACTTTAGCTATCTCAGTCTATGAAAACACACCTAGCTTTTAAAGTTAGATAAGGTAAATCCTGCCCTGCAGCCTGCCCAAGTGGAATAAGGTAGCAGTGAAAGGGGTCTGAATAGAAAAGACTTATGTTCAGGTTGACAGATGAGAAAAAATACCTTTAATTGCTCCTTTTCCCCTTTTAGCTGTGGTTTGAGCAAGAAGAGAAGAATATGGTTTTTGAAGAAAGCTCCTTGCCGTCCGCAGACAAGTGATAATTCACAGGTGTCTGCTCTCTGCCCCAAAGACAGTGCGTGGCACAACTGCACTGCTGTGTGTTTTCTGTGAGAGGAATGGGCTCTTCCATGGCCTTCTCCTACAGCATCGTCTCAGAGAACTGAAAAGCAGGGGAACCGACAACATCAACAATGTTGCTACAGAGGTTTCTATAGTGAATGGATTTGTGAAAAATAGCTACAGCCTTAATTTTGTTTTTGCCACTGCCTTAACACCACACATCCTCTCTGTAGCATGCTCTATAGTGAGACTGAGCACACACACGTCCTGCTGTTCAATAAGAGCCTAACCACAAGAGTTGTGACTAACAGATGTGACCTTTTATTGGTTTGCTTATAATGCACTTGATGATGGCATGAACCCACAACGTATCGCCTCTGCTTTGGCTGTGTGATCCAACAGGTCTTCAGCATCGTGTGCTTCCCAGAAACGAGTCCTGGGAAAAGACCCGCAGTGTAGTCTACGAGGAGGGCAGTGAGGAGAGTCATCATTTCTGAGAGCATTACCAGTTCTGGCACTAATTTTCAAATAGCTGAGAGTTGCAGCTGAAACAGGCTAAGAAGTTACCAACCTACATTTTATTCTTATCCTATCCTCAAGCATCTCTTGCCCTTTCCATTTGCAAGGATAGCAGGTATTTACTGCATCTGTCCAATGTGTGGCAAGGAGGAGGGGCCAGCAAAAAAAAATTTACGTCAATTAAAGTGGATGATTTTGACAACAAAGGATTAGGCAATAACTACATTTGAAGTTGCCTTTCAGATTCTAGCAAGGACTATGGGGCAGACGAATGGGGATAAGCTGGGAGCAGCAAACTTCCTATCACATCTCAGACAGGGATGGCATGTTTGATAATCTCCAGTGACACTGGAAATTATTTAACAATGCAACTCATCTTCCTCTTGGGACTGTAGTGAGAAAATTTCATGTATCAGTGATGCCATGAAGCTTAAACAACTCTTTCAAAGAGAATAAAAACTTTTTTTTTTCTTTAGTTGCCATTTAATGTTCATTTTAATGGTTTCAAGCTTGGGCATGGAAGGGGAAGGGAAGGAAACACCTCCGAGCTGTGGGGTTGAGGGTACGCTATTCTATTAATTTTACAAGTCAAAGCTCTGGCACAAATGATATTCAGGAAACAAAATGTAGTTCCACAGGGAAACATGCAGCTATGCTACTACATCGGTCAAAAAATAATTCAAATCACAGCTATTCATTGGGAAGACGAATTCTCAGAAGCTGTAATGCTGAGAGAGACCTAAAATAGCAGGAGAGCAGACAGCAAATTAGACAGGCCCATAATTTGAGATGATGGGAGAGGAAAAAAAAAAAACCAGAAACAAGAAAACAATGGGATAGTAGAGTTCATAAACAGAAACTGTAACAAAAGCCTCTGTTACTGGTAGTGTAGTAGAAACTCTTTGGAATACTGCATTCAGTCCTGACTATCTTCTCATCAAAAAGACATCTGCAAACATAAATGAATTCTATTTTTTAAAAAGCAGAAGTGATGAGGATTGATTTAGAGACCCTGTCACGTGAGTTGAAAGAACAAAATACAGCTGTGCACAGTGTGTAGGACACGACACTACAAAAAAATAGATGCAGTTGTGGGAGAACAACTATTTCAGTTTACAGAAGTGAGAGCATTATTGTGAGGAGGGGGAAACTAGGATGAAATAAGGCAAGATTAGGATGAGTACTGTCACAATGGCTTGGCTGTAAGATCCACTGCCTGGTGGAGCAGTTGCTGTGGGAGACTTCTTGTGGTATTTTAAATAAGCACAGCACAGTGTTTATCCCTTGGCCTACCAAGTACAGTGGGCTAGTTGATCTTTTACAGAGGAATTTTCCATCTTTAATTTCTGTGTTTCTAAAGCTTCCTCCTCTGTAGACCACTGTTTGTCATGCCAGTGGCAAACCTTGAGGAGAAAGCAAACAAAATAGCCCACGGGCAGAGATCTATCAAAACGAAGAAAATAACTGAAGTATGTTTGTGTGTGATACTTTACAGTCACACCACAAATCAGAGCCAGGCAAAGGCAGTGGCAACCAGTATTCCTTACACTGACCCCTGCTAGAAACCATAACATAAATTTCCAAGTGTCACAAGCAAGCATAACAAACTGTTCTTTCTATCTTCCTGCTTTAAGTCTTGCCATCCCACTCCTGACTTCGTTTGTCTCTCCAGGATCTCCATCTGCTCCCTCTCCCTCTTGCCTTTCATCCCCAAGGTCAGTAAACTGAATCTTTAAATTCATTACTTGGAATCTTATGCATCCACCTAAACCCTCTCCAATCTGGTTTCTGTACTGTAGGCATCAGAGAGGTGTGTCATACTTTCTAACTACCATGTTTCAGTGAATCCCCAGAGCAGTTCCCATCCTCTCTGGCATGTCAGCAATCTTTGAACCACACGGTTGTCCTTTTGCCTTTCATTTTCCATCTTATGGTTTCTTTTTCCTCCTTAATTGCTTCATCATTTTATCATCCTTTGGCTTCTTCTGGGAGGGCTTTTTTCTTTCGGTCACTTGTATTCTTCTTCACTTCAGGCAATTTCACACACACAGACCAATTAAATTACCGGTGCATGGTTGTATTCTCTACTTCAGTCCCTTCTCCTCCTTTTTGAGCTTACTATACCAACTATAAATACACACACACATTTCTTTGGGCATTGTTTTGAAGTCAGACTATTCTTTCCCTAGGTTCTCATTTTCAGGCAATGTCTAAATTTTCCAGATTTTTTTTTGGGGTGTCTTGTTTCAAATAATGTCCTTTCTTACCCACAGAGCAGTATATCTCAGCCTGACTTTAGTCACTTCGTATCAAAATTACTGTGATATCTTCCTGTCCAGCTTTCAAAAATATAATCTTCAGTCATATTTATGCAGAACAGTGCTACAAGTGTCATTGCACTCACCTCTCACATTGAAAGCAGTACCTTTTACTTTCCATCCCTCTTTGGCCTGTCCTTCTCTACTTACACCACACTTCCCATGCTGTCTTCATGTTACTGCAGCTTCTCATATCTTAGTTTCACCAAAGTCAGCTGTGATTGCCATGGAAAAAAGCCATCTCACAGTGGCTTTGGCTGTTGGCTCTGCCCAGCACTGTCCCTCTCTTGTGCCACCAGTATCTCTGTGACTGCACAGCAAATTGGACCAGGAAGGTGAGCTGGGTTACAAAAATGACACTGCCTTCACTGCTCACAGGGAGCATGACCTGACTTTGTGCTGGTGGTGGCATCTGAAAAAGACAACTGGACCCTGCATTGTGCGAGTCCCACAGTGACACCAGCCTAAGAGTCCAGGAGAACCTCACTGCGTGCTCTCAGTGTAAGCACAGCCCTGGAAGTAGCACTGCAAGCTTCTCTGCCATGTGTGCACCTTGCTGTGAGCCAGCTCCGTGGCCATTTAGGATCTGCAGGCTGTGCCAGTAAAGAGCTCACCACAGGGGGTACTTTGGGTGATTTTGGCGAGGTGGCCTACGGCTCAGTTACCAGCTGCAGAGCAGTCTGATGCTTCATTTATCAGCTGTCTGCTGGCACCGGCTTTGGGTTATATTGTCTTTGAAAGCTGACATCGTTCTTAAGGTGAAACGAGAGAACACTGGTGAATGGAAGCCAAATCACGCTGTTCTAATTACAGGAGGTTTCTAAGGTGTCTTCCTTTACTCATCCTTGACTTGGTGTGATTCATCTCTTGGTTTTCAGTCTGTCTTTTTTTCACTTTCTACACCTCATTTGCAGACAATGCTATGCTCTGCAGGACTGAAGCACTCCAACACAGTGAAAGTCACTACTGGGGGTAGACTTCTCTTAGTGAGAAAAAAACCAAGCTTTCCTCCTTAAAACACCTAAATGCATTTGGCACCTTTGATGTAGCTCTCAGAGCCAGCTGAAAACAAATCTGTGTGCACAGAGCAGAAGGACATGTTCACCTCCTGAGCTGACTGGCACAAGAATCAGTTTAGTCAGGGGCCATGAGGAAATCATGTGCTGTACCAAAAGGGATCAGAGTAGCTCTGCCTATATTTATATTCAGAAAGAATGTAGGGGAGACTTGAACCCTCCCACCCATCCCACAGTTGGTGGGATGATGGGCAGACATGCCTTTTCCTCTAGGGGCAGGATTCTTACGTGTTGTTTTGTGACTTATGTTGCTGATTTGGCACAGTTGCTGACTTTTCCTCACCTCCCCGGGGTGACCCTGCCTTCCTTGATAAATAGAGGAGCGATAGAAAGCAGCCAGGTGCCATAGTCAGCATGTACGTGTTTACAGCTTGGTGCCTATTTACTCATCTGCTCTTGACTTCTACTGTAATTGCCAGGTCATTTCTTCCAGACTTAGCAGTGCTGACCACACTGGAAGATGCTTTTTACTGGCTAAAGGATCTTATTTTGTCTGTCCAGGAATGGAGCTGTGCTGTGTGGAAGGAGGCTGGAGGCTGTCAGGGGGCAGAAGAAAACCCTTGGCCATTCTGAGTTTATCTGCACAGAGAAAGGGCCTGGCAGAATTAGTGAGTTACAACTCAGTAGCTACATGCCCCTTTCTTGACCAAACTCTTGTCTCACAGGGGAGTGTCGGTGACTTCTGGCATGGAAGTGGTGGATAGAATGAGGCTATAGTGTAGGATTAAGCCAGGGAGACTGAGAATCCTTGGTGGACAAGTAGAGGCATTTGAAATGTCGACTGCGTTTCAGTACACAGAGCAAGATGCAAATATCTGTAATATGCATGGCTTGTGGGAAGTATGTAGATGGTAAAGTGAAGGACAGCTTCATAGCATTCCTCCATGTTATTAGATGCCTCTGATCCCAAATTATCTATTCTTATCACATAGAGCCTTTGTACCAGAACGCACCATAAAGCACGAGGAAGGATACAAGATGCTAAAAGCACTGCATAAAGGAAAATACAGACTGTAGATCGACCTTCTGCATAGGATGAGTCTTTGCAAGCAAGCCAGAAGGGTCTGTGCACCTGTGGAATTCAGCTTGTGATTGCCAGAATAAATGCTTTTAACTTGAGAATCCCATATGCACATGTTCGTATGGCTTATGAGCAACACTTTATGGTGGCCACATGGCTGTGTGTACAGACACACTTCTCCAGTGAGCTAACACAGGTTTTTGAACACCAGCTGTAGAATCTGTGTCTATGGTTCTGCATTTTTGTGGGGGGCAGTCATATCCCAACTGTGCCAATATGAAGCTGGGTAAATCAGTTTGACACATTGCCAGTTCTCAGAATTTTTATCAGTCTCTCAGGTTTTTGATTTATTTTCAAAAAGTCTCCATGGAGACTGCTTTTTATGTGGAATTTACCCTTTTGCCAGGCCAGACTGGAATTTCAGCCATTTAAAGGAAATATGAGATTTTGTGTGTGTATGTGGTGCCAACTCACTAGAACAGACACAGGGACAACACTTGGGCTTTACAACCAATAAAATTCAGCAAATAAACTAGCTTGCCTCTGCTCCTTCACTTCCTCTCTCTCTCCCCCCTTCCCTTCCTTCCCCACTATTTTTGCACCTTGCTGAAACATACAAAACCAAAATGGCAAAAAGATTCCAAGGAAGCAGTCATTTACTCTGGATCATTATTCACTGGATCCATGCACACCATGCCCTGAGCAGGCACCCTCCTCCTATCCTTCCCTTGCAGCAGAAAGGGCATCTGCTTGGTCATGGCTAAGGAAAGGCACAGTCCTGAACTGCGGAGACAAACAGCTCTGGTGACAGCTCAGTGAAGCAATGCCTGGCTGGCACTGTGTCACATCCCGGGCCAGGAGCTCTGCCCAGCGAGGTGCAAAGAGTGACAGCGACAGACTGTGGTGTTCTCCTGCAGCCTGGGAATGAGCTTCATTAGGGGAGTCTGCATTAGGCTGCACCCAGCACAGAGGGTTGCTCAGGGCGGGAGGGGTGATGTTCAGGACTAGGCAGGGGATTTTGGAAGGGAGGTGCAAAAGCAAGGGCACCTACATGTTGTCAGACAGATCCATTATCACCACAAATTATCAGCCTGTTTAAGAATTAGTAGTTCTACCAGTAAGAGAGGCTTGCTTAGTCCAATTATCCAATTGTTACAAGCAACTGGAAATAGGAAACGTGTCTGATTGCATGAATCTGGCTCAGGTAGGCTAGCAGGGATCCCAGCCAGCTTGCCTTTGGTTACCAGGCAATGTAACATATTGAGGGCCAGAATGGGTCCCTTTAGCTCAGATTTCTGTCTCCAACAGTAGCCAAACATAAATGACTTAGGTGGACCACAGAAACAGGAAAAGCATATGGAAAGGTGACCTCTCTCAGTCATCTCCACCACTATTTTAACCTGTATTAGCTAAGTTGAAGCTAACACGAGGTGCTCCCTGCAGTTCAATCACTTTTCCTCTGTAACTGCAGGTACCTTTGAATTTATTATCATGTCTGTGGTTTTTCCAAAGTCTGTGAAGGACAGATGTCTTGCTAGAGAAAACTCCATGGCATATGTTCCCAATAGGAGGCAAAGAGAAAGAACAGTGAAAGAAAGAAAGACATGAATTAAGTTGCTGTCAAATGCACAGCCACAGCCTGAACTGCAAACTCAGTGAAGTAAATTCTAACTAGCCTTATGCTGATCCATATTGTCCCCTTCTCTACACACAGTGGTCACAAAATTAACCAAATAAAAGCTTTCCTCTCTTATAAATATATAAGTCTAAGCAACAAAATTTCTGCCACCTCCATTAGCCTTGAAAAAGACACTTTGCTGACATAAAGGTATTTCCCTCTTCTGATGAAAGCTGCAGTATGCAGCACTGCTCAGGATATGCACAGGATACAGAGTGCCTGCACCTACCTCCTTGCACAAGCCTGCCAGCAGGGACAAGAGGGCAGAGAGAACCAAGGGCAGCAGCTGACCCAGGAAGATTGGGATTCTCATAGCTGCAATGCGTTATTACCACTACAATGAGCTTCCAGTGTTTACTGTACACACACAGATTGGTATGCAGGGAGAGGGGCTGTCTGAGCAAACAAACAGAAGAGGCCAGGGTCCGAGTCAGACTGAACAATAGACTGGGGAGAATGCAAGACTCCTCTTTAGCTGGACTTCCCTCCAGGAAACCCAACTCACACTAAAATCCTCCTGTATCCTGTGCCCTAGTCTGGGGGTGTTGACTCAGTTCCAGCTAATCACGTAAATTGTATTTGCAGAAGGAGGTGAGTGCAGGCTGCTGGATGCTCCCAAGAAAGTATTCTGGAAGAAACCTCCCTTGCTCTAAGATGGGAGGAGAGTTTGCCTCAGGATTTTGAGAGAGGTTCATCTGTTCAAGTGCCCCCAAACATCTCTGCTTCTTTAGTGAAGTAGCTCACCATGCATCAGACCCAAGAAAAAAATCAAAGCTCCTCTCCTGCCTCCTTATCTTGAGAAATGGGAATGGTTGCTCAAACACAGTGATTCTCATGACTCCAGCAGCAGGAGATTTTTAGACTCTGAGGCTCCCACTTCAAGATGACTGGGGTTGGAACTGTGCAGTATTTGAGGCTTACATATTTGTATTAGCAGGTCTCCTAAACATGAAGCTTCTCTTCTACACATGAAAAACTAAGGCATACATTTTTCAAACTGTGGCTTTAAGCTGACTGAGGCAAAGAGAGAATTGGGACAGGAAGTTTCTAGCTGAGAATCAATATCCAAGCCCAAATCTGGGTTGTAAGAAAACTGTTTCTCAACCTTTTGTAATTAACAAGCCAAATAGTGTTTTAGGGGAAAATAAAAAAAAGAAAAACAAAAGTGGGAGCCTCTGGAACATTCTGCATACTACTAGTGTTTGTCAATTTGCTCAACAAATAAAGCACCTGACATCTAATTAATAAAATATTGTGATCTTAGAAAAATTAAATTACGTGTTATAATCACAGCCATTTAGACTGGGTTTTTAAGTGGAGTACTGATACTGCTCTCTGACTTCCAGCAATCAGAAATCAGCAAGTATTCCATTGTCTGGACCCTTACATTTTATGGATCAACAGGGGTTCATAGTTCACAGTGATTAAATTGATTGATACTGGTTTGGGGCTTGTAATAGTGGTCTTGAAAACCAAGGTAGCTAGGATTTCTTGTGTGCTTTTTTGTTTTCTGTCAGTTCTTTTAATATACTGCATATTCATAGCTGAAGCTGGCCAGGTCGTTGTACTTGTTTTTTCAAAAACACTGCAAAGTGCTTTTTTTTGGAAATAAGTGAGACATTTTCACCTCTTTTAGTAGGATTTGGAAGAAGACTATTCCTATTTTTACATTTCCTGTTCCAGGAAGGAAATAGGGTTTTAAAATTTGTGTTACTATAGACTTTTCTTTCCTAGTTGAATCAAATCTGAATCAGTGGTGATACTGAGTTATGCTTCCTGTTTGCTTCTGCTTGAGAAAAAGTTCTAGTATGAACTGTTGAAAATGCAGCTGTAACAAATTAACACACAACTTTCTTCAAACACAGTTTAACATTTACTTATCAATCAAAGTCCTTACATTAAACAATATCTCAAATGCCTTTCCTTTTAGAAATGCAGACAGGAAAATTCTCAAGGGTGCTGGGAGTACTCTTTATGTTCTACTGACGAAAACATGTTTTCTCTAGGACTTCTGCCTCAGTTTATGGAATTAGAGCATTCCCAGACTGTTTCCCAATGAAATGTAGCTGGGAGGATCCTGACTGCTTAAAAATCACATTGAATCTTATAATAAAAGCAGAGGAAAATGCTAGTCCAAATCCAGTTTGGGCTGCAATATGCTGATTTTCACCTAGGACATGGGATTCTTTATGCAATTTCCCCTTTCCCCCCCAATCTTCCTATAGTTACATTGTAATTTTGCATGCTGATTCAGCTCGAACATTCTACTCTTACAGGGAGTCCATTTTCAGCAACAATTAAAATATTTACCACATGTATAAGTTGTGAAATATTTTAGAAACTATAGAATAAACTTGCACCTTTTCCTCACCATTACCAGCACATTTACAGAAATGACAAATCACTTCCAGTGATATTATGTAAGCACTAATTCACTAATTCACTAATAATCATAGTCTATGGAGGAGTAAAAATTTCACATGGTCAATTTCATTTATGGGGAAAATGAAATTAAAAATTAGGAGCCTACTTTCAGTAGGTTCTCTCAATTCCTTTTAAAAATCAGATCAAGTTACATCTGCATGGTAAAGTCAAGCAGACCAAGAATCTGTAGAATAGATGCTTTTTTTCAATTCAAATCACCTTCATTTGGATCCCCTGGACTCAATGCCTAATGAGGTCTGAGCATGTTGGGTACACTTCTGGAGAACATTTATCAGTTTAATTTCACTCAACATAATCTAACCCCTGCACTCAAAGCCAGCCACCCCTGATGCAAAATGAAACACAGGCAGTAGAGATGGTCAGGAGGTTTGCATCAAGAATACACTTCTGATCCAAACTAAAACACCAGTGGGGACACACCACAAGCACTGCTGGCAGGACTCTGCAGTGGCTGTGCTCTGTCCCACACTTCTGTCACCTCACTGCACACTACAGCCACAATGCAGAGGAAAGGCACAACAGGCTGACACGTGGTTCTGCTGTGTCCAGACTGGTATATGAGGTCCTACTTTTAGGCACATTTCCTGAGGTGTAAAGCATCTATACTTCTCTAAACTCTGACAGTTTGAAGGTATGAGAATTCATTCTGCTTCATTTCAAGACACGCTGATTCAGAACAGTTGGTGACCCAGAGCTGCCTTATTACCAAAACTACTCTGTTTGTGTTGATTTAAATATTGTTTTTACTGCTGGAAGAAATTTTTCTTGAAAGTAGTGCTTCAGCTCCATGGTATTTGTGTCAGTGCATAATGAAGTTGCATAATGTTACTACATCACTCTACTTTGGCAAGATACTGCAACAGGAGGATTGAGGCAGCAATGCTCCTGTGTAGCACTGGCATGAAAAATTACAGGTGAGAGTGGAGAATCCTTTCGGGCCTGGTTTACACCACTGTATTTACATTTTATATATCATATGCCTTTTATAATCACAGGTTTGTATTGTACGTGGACACACTGAAATTATAGAGAGCCACCGATGTCCAGCCTCTCTGTTACATGCACAGATTCTCTTCCTGAGCTGACACAAATCCTCAGCAAACATCCTGTTGTCACAGGAACACCTGCTGAGTGAAACCATGCCTGCAGTTGTCTCCCCTGAGCTCTGGTTCCCCCAGCAGTGGCTCTTCTGCCAATACAGCCTGTCAGAGTGAGGATGTGCAGCCTGAGTGAAAACAACCAAGTACCCCAGTGACAGGGCAACATCAGTGCCAGAAGCCAGGGAATTACTTCCTAGGGTTAATGTTAGACTCGTGATCATTTGGTTTACTCTTCAACTAAGGTGATTTTATAGCCATGTCAAAAGATGTTTTTAACAGAAAAAATACTGAGGAGCCTGGTTTAAACAACAGTTATCAAAACAAAACAAATTCTAGGTTCAGCTACATCATTTTTTTAAAGCTGTGGCACTCTTCACTAGCCCTTTGATTCAGTCTCTGGTACAATGAGGCACCGTGCATCACACATCAGTTGATGCTGATCTGCAGCCCTGCACAATGCTGTCATTGTAGGGACAAGGAATGAAGTTGGATTGTTTGCAGGATGTATCAGTCAGGAGGAAACAAAACAACAAGCACACCAATGCTTAGGTGCTCTTTCCAGCATAGCAAAAGATTCAGCTAAACTCATCAACCCACATAGCTTGGGATGGCAGGATTAAATACAGCGTGTCCAAAGAGGCTGGAGGTTTTGCCAGCTCCGTTCTGCAGTTTACTGAGAGGAAAAAGCCATAAAACACCACAGCCATAAAATGTTCTGAATTAAGAAAAAAGAAAATTAATTAAATTAATAACAGCCAACAGGACATGCAGCATATAAACACCAGAACTTTTTGCTTTCAGAAGTAAGCAACCAATATACAGTTCCCATCTCTGACAAACCAGACCTGCCAAAGCTCACACTCTGAGCGTGAAAGTCACACCACCAACAGCTCCCTCCCGCCACACCACAGCTTGGTTTGCACCTCGTGTGCTCTCAGGGTCACAGCTGCTGCTCTGCACCCCTCGGAGACACAGAGCTACTGGGCACAGCACAGCACGACTGTGTGGCCTGCTGAACTGCAAACTTTTGTTTGTTTTCACCTCCAACTAGCACTTCTCTCATGCTTCCCCGCTGTGCCTGTCCACATGACAGAGTAAGGGTCCCTGCAGCTCTGAACAACACAGACTGATACGGAATGGTTTGCGTTGAAGGCACCTTAAAGAACATTGAGTTCAACAACCCCACTGCCATGGGGCTGGGATTAGATGACCTTTACTGTGAGGGTGGGGAGGCATTGGACCAACTTGCCCAAAGATGTTCTGGATGTCCCATCCCTCTCAGTGTTCAAGGCCAGGCTGGATGGGGCTCTGAGCAGCCTGGCCTAGTAGAAGGTGTCCCTGCCCATGGCAGAGGGTTTGAAATAAGATGATGTTAAGGTACCTTCCAACTCAAACCATTCTATGATTCTGTGGTTTTTTACTGCCTGCTACTAGGGTCCTGGATGGCCCACGGTAAGTCAGCAGTGGTGTTTCTGCCTTGGTCATCCTAACTGTGGTCCTACATCACTGTCGTACACTGCAGAGGCCAGGTCATGCTCCTTCCTCATGCTGCACTTGCCCAGACAGGGTTCAGTGCCCAGCTGTTACCAGGCTCACTCACCCTGCTTAGTGTGTTCCATGTGGGAACACTGCTGGAGGGTCACTGTTCAGTGCTCCATATTGCAAGAGTGCTCACTGTAAATCCCAGCCTGCTTCTGACTGAAATAATCCCAATGTTATCAAAAGAAATGCAAATTTTAGGGCTCTGCTACTTTCAAATAAAGCTCATTATGCTTCCATCTGAACCACTCCTTTAGGAATGGGAACTGTGAGTTACAATGAGTGCACACAAAATGGTTAAACGTATTTTTTCTAGAGAAAGTATTAATTTCTGTTACACATGCTGCATTTACCATGTAATAGATGACAGGCATTGGGGATGAAGTCTGTTTTGATGTATTTTGCATAATCTGCTTGAAGAGCTTCCCTTAAAAGAAAGTAATTGGTTTGTACTATTTTGCATATCATTCTTATCCTATTGGTAAGAGCCCAGCAGACAGCTAGCTGGATTCAATTTACTTGTGGCATAATGTTTCACATAAACATGGTCTGAAGTCTTCATGTAATTAGATAATTTCTGCTGTTCTGACGTCGCCTCACACACCCTTGTTACTAATACTGGGTATTTTGCAAAACTCCAGAGAAGACTATATAAGCTGCCAACTGGAAACTTCTTTGAGAGGCTGGCTCATGTCCTGAAATTACAGATGCACAAACACAGCTGCATTTGTGGGACTTCTAAAATGCCAGAGGCAAAGCATTTAATATATGTTTATATAGATACGAAACACCCCTCTGGGAATTTACTACTTACACGCGTGGAAGTGAACAGTGGCAGCAGCAGATAAATAATGAAAAAGTCAATTACGTTTTAAAGAGCCTTTTAATTTTAATAGTCCACAGCGATGTTAATAATACAGGGAAGGACATTTTCAAAGCATTTATCTTGACATTTACCCTTATGATGGCTTGGTAGTTTAAGCATATGGTTGTGGAGAGGTAGAGCTTTAGCTCTACCTCTCTAGAGAAAGAGAAATAATTTATATTCAAGTTTGTTAGTTTTTACAATTCTGGTCTTCTGTTTTGGGGCATTACTAGAGGCTTTCCTGAATGTCTGTGTTATACCATCTCTTTTATGAGTTTTAAGCCACACAAAATAGAGAAAGAAACTGCTTTTTGTTGAAAACTACTGTTGAAACTGTTTTCTGTGGCAATTATATGTGTGATCAAGGCATTGTTGAAATAAACTGTGGCTTTATGATTTTATTGCTATTTCTTAGCACCTAAATCTGGAGTTCTTTGAACTAGCCAGCACATTAACACTGAATGAAAAGACAATCATAGCTAGTAAGGCAGAAATAAGCCCTCCAAAAGTGTCATTTCAAACCAATAAAAGGCAGCAATCGTAACAAAAGGGGCCTGAATGACTCCACTATTGATAATGGGATATGAATCCTTTTGCCTCACTGAGATGTAAGTTAAACTAATAGTAAGTGTTCCCTCCATACAAAATGAACTGATGGGGTTCTTGCTGCAGTTTTGGGTCACAGTCACGACCTTTACAGCTCTCCTTACCTCCCTCTCTGCAGGCAGCCTGAGCTGCGGGAGCCGAGACCATGCCATTTCTTTAAGTCCCTAAGAGCCCGAGGCTGCCTTGATCTGCCACTGGCTGTTTCACGCACCTGCCCTCGCCACAAACTGAGCACATGCAGAGCTGGCTGAAGCTTTCCGGGCTGGGGGCTCCCCTGCAGGCGCAGGAGAAGGAGCCGGGGCGGGAGTGGCTGCCTGCTGGGAGCCCCCTGGCACCCAGTGGTTAAAGGCAGGCAGTGCAGAGGACAGGGCTCAAGCGGTTTGAGGCTGTGGAAGAGTGCAGGGGAGCAAGAGAACGGAGCAGGCTGAGAATGGTCAGGCAGAGTTATAGGCTGTGCCACAGCAACACCGGGTTGTACCTGCAGCTGACTGCAATGGGCAGGGGTAGAGTGAGGCTTTGTAATGAGTACAGAACACTGAACTGATGAAACGCACCTACAGCTGGCTTGTTGACACTTGGCGTCTCTGCAGCTCCAGAGCTGGTCCTTGATGTTTCACTGTAGAGGCTAAACTGGCCAGAAGTCACCAAGATGGCCTGAGGCCGCACAGATGTGCAGAAACTGCTCTCCTGACAGCAGTGGTTCCCAGTAATGGATCTCACCAACTCCTCGCTACTGAAGGTAACTTCCTCTGCTGGAAGAAAGAAACCATGCAACTGAAACAGGCACGTTTGAGGCTTGCTGTTTTACATCCCAGGTCTCAAAGGAGACCTTTCTAGCAGCTGTTGCCGACCAGTTTACCAATGAGCTTCGGCATGTTTGAGCTTTCCCTTGCTTCCTTCCCCTCTGTATTTGCACAGTTGCTTGCACAGGGTGGTGGTCACCTTCAGCAGCCAAAAGGGAGAGCTGGGAGCCCATGCTGGTGCTGGCTTCTGCCTCCTTGTTCAGCTTCAGCATGCCCACGTCATGCTGAAGGACGCTGACATTCAAAAGGAGAGTGGAAAGGAAAGGCTTGTTTACTTTTTGGCTTTTATAAGAGATATTAAATGTCTTGCTTTTGTACATGCTGGCTTGCTCCCCCTGTCTTGTCAGAACTAACTCTCTTATGGCATTGGGGCTGCAAATACCTCATGGAAAATGTTTTGTTGTATGCTTTAATTTGCTTTTTAAAAGCAGATGCAGTTCCATTGATTCTTACACAGAATTTTCTCCCAGGAGTTTTGTGAGCATCAATGAATTGTTACATCTGAATGAGACCTTGAATAAAGAAAATAGTAAAAGCTTGGCATGATGCTTTCTCAGCTGGAAAACACTCAGCTTCTTTTTGTCCCAATCACACTTTGCAGTTTGAACACATTCATAATCTCATGAACAGTCTGACCTGCCTATCACATTTTATAGGGCTTGTCTTGCAGCAGGGGGCAAAGAAAATTATCTTAGATGAGCTGTTAATGTGCAGTGCCTTCTTTACAAGCATTAGGCTGCTCAGTTTCCAGATTTAATACAGATTTACAGCAGTGCGAGGCTGCTCACTTTCCAGCTGTAATGCAGGCAACTGTCCACAGGCTTCCACAGCACACAGAGGGTGTCTGTTAGCACGAGCCTTACAGATCGCATCTGTCAGCAGTGGCCTTACCCTCTAATTTGCAGTCCCATTTGAAGAGTCTCAAGTATCAACAATCCAAACTGAAAAGGCAGTTCAGCTGCCTCAGCTGAGAGGCCAGGGAGGAAGGAATACTGTCATCTGAAAAATGACTGAGAACTGACAAGGAAGAGTACGAGCCCCTGTGTTAAGCACATGGTTTTCCCCCATTTCTTAAAAAACCCTAACAATAAAAACCTGTCAGGATGACAGGTCCTTAGTGAGTAGGGGTGGGGCCAAATGCCACGTGAGTGCAAATAGGAAAGGTCCTGATTCCACATTACACTTTGTTGGGCCACTGCAAGAGACAACAGACTGACAATGAACAGGGTGCACAGCCACGCAGAGCCAGGCCAGCACTGCTAATCACGCCCACAGTGTATCCCAAGTGCTCCTACCCTATTCCATTATCGCTGAATTAATGGGTTTCACCAACAGAAATAAATGTAGGAGATTGGAAGATGAAAAGAGCCTAACAGACTTGCCTAAGTCCTTAAAACAAGGATTACCTGTCAAGTCCAGTGATCAGTTCAGAAACTTTCCCCAGTAACACTGACCAATCAGTTTGTCTGAATTGCAGCAAAAAAATACTAATTACATGTGACTGTTTGGAAATCCTCTTCTCCGAAGCTCTGCGGGGCTTAGCCACAGACTGGCTGGGGCACAGCTTTCCTCTCTCACACAGTCTGCATCCAGGTCCATGAACACGCACTTGATGTCATCTCCCTACTGCACTCCCTTAGGCGCTGAGTCCTGCATTTATAATTTAGAAAAGGACAGGCAACTTTCTTACAAAAATTGCACACACCAGCAGGGAGCGGTTTCAGAGCAGAGCTCTGCCTTGCAGCTGGAATCCCTTAAGAAAGAGAATACTGCTCTGCAACAGATGCTCTTGTGAATACAGGCTACATTCCTTGTGAATGCAGGGATAAAAAAATAGCTCTTCCCATCGAATCCATAATATCCCAAGGATTTCTCTCTCAGGGACCCTTGAATGGACAAAGTGAGCTAGAACTGTTTGGTTCTTTCCCTGGAGTGTAAAAGATTACAGTTCTCCAGCCAGGAATTGCAGGGAAGCTAAATTTATTATTTCCTTTTTTTACTTCTCAAGGGAAAAAAAAAAAGGGGGGGGGNAGAAATGGGTCTGGTTCAAGTGGGTTTTGTTAAGTTGTTTGCTGGATTTTTATTTCTATTTTTTTACCTTGAACATATTAGGAAGAGCAAGACTGACTTCTCCTCAATACACAGTCCCTCTCAGATAAATTGATTTTGGGCTCTCACTTTAGCTGATGGACTATCACAAAAATTACATTTTTGCAAAGTATTCATCTGTGACTGGAGTTACACAGCTATGTATAAAAACACTGAGCAGATTGTACACTGACTTATTGAAATTCTTTCATTCACCTTTCCAACTCTGGATTTTTGCCTTGCAGTATCATGGTATTTAATCTGTCATGACAGTTGACTTCTGTCAAAGACAAATACTTCGTATGTGAAATGCAGACAGTTCTTTCATTGCCTCATATACCTCCCTCTCCTTAAAAAAAAAAAAAAATGTCAGTCCCTCTCCATCAGAAAAGGGCAAGGGGACACAGGCCAGTTACCTCCTGATATCTTCCAGGCAGGGAGATGCACACATGCCTCAGAGTCCAGCAGAGGAATTCCCTGACAACAAGGAATTCCCCCCAGCTATGACTTGCCAAGTACCACTAGAAAACTAGGACAATTTGTTTTTTGAAGTGAAAAGGCAAATGAAGAACTATTCTTCTTCTGCAAGGCCTGCAGGAGGTCCTCCACTCCCACCAGGAAACTCCTCTCCTAACCCCTGGAAGTCATTGCTTCTTGCCTTCTCCCCTTTCTCACTCAAGTGATTTCCAGCCAGCGTCCATGATCCTCTCGCCCCACACAAAACACCAGTTCTCCAGGGTTTTTTACATCTCTGGGCAGGGAGACAAGAACAGCAGACAGCAGATACCCATACATATAAACTCATACATGCATATCCTCCCCATGTCCAGGAGATCATGAATTTAGAACGTGAGTATTTAAGAATCTCATAGTCTGGAGACTCCTTGCTCGTCCATCTCCCTGCCGTCCCACGTTTTTGGTACACACATACCTGGACTGCTTTAGGGAGAACGGCTTGCAGATCCCGCAGGCTGGCTCAGCCAACAGAGTCACATCACTCAGTACTCCAGCTGTATCACCCAGGCCTGGGTGCAGGCAAATTTGCCAGCCCAGAGGCAGTTTAATTTTCAGACTTAATGACTGGACAGTTTGGTTCACAAGATCCAACCCAATTCCTGCACACAGTGCTGTGACTTATCTGCAGGCTCAGAACTCACAGGCTAGTCTGTCCGGGTGATACAGACATGAAATCATGGTAAATAAAAGGCTGTGAGAAAAGACATCTGGAGATTATCCAATCCATGTCACTCCTTTAAGTGGGTTTCTTCTTTCAAACTCAGAGAGAAGTGCCTCTGGCACAGCAGACAATTGAACTGGTGTTTCTCAAACCTTCCTGATAATCACACTGATCACAGGGCTAGCCTTCCTTACAGGATGCAGTCTCACGCTTCATCCCTGATAATTTGATTTTGGAGGCCTTCACCTTGAAGACAGAGGAAGGAAGGAGGGAAAGAAGAAGGGAAGAAGGGAAGGAAAGAAG